>LPNX010317691.1:296446-313789 GCA_001517045.1 Pseudotsuga menziesii | reverse complement strand
TACATATATATATATGTATATATATATATATACATATATATATATGTATACATATACATGTATGTATACATATATATATACATATATATATATGTATACATATACATGTATGTATATATATATATATACATATATATATATGTATACATATACATATATATATATGTATACATATATACATATACAAATATATGTATACATATATATATATATATGTATATATATATATATATACATATACATATACATATACATATACATATACATATACATATATAATTGAAATAGGCAATGATATGCGTTACTATGCAAAGAACATGATCCCCATAGACAAATTTTTAAACCCAACAACATGGGTTGTGGTATCAAACCATCATATTAGTGACCAAGAAACATCCATGAAGTGATAAACCTCAAAATGGCCACCATATCCTTGTCATAGGTAAAACATAGGCTAGGGCCTCATGGATGGTTTATGTAGAACCTGAAAGGTACATGTTATGGACTTAAATGCTAGATCCCCCCTGGAACATGACTTGGGTTGTGAGAACCATACTTGGTGTACTAAACCTTCAAATGTGACACCACATCTCACTCACATGCAAAATATTGACTATGCATGGCCTATGTTGTGGCTTAAGCCCCCACACATGTCATGTAAGGCTTAGAGATAGATTCCATGGACTTAGAACCTAGGTTTTTGCATCAATCTATGCTCTTATCCCCAAGAAAAAAATCAATTCTTTCTAACCTTGAAATCACCACCATATCAAACTAGAAGGAAAATATTATGTATTATGGGCATGTGTGATGCCCCGAGTGAGGAAACATGGCAAGTGATCCCCATAGAAATATATGTTATGGCCTAGAGCCTTGCATTTTATCCTTAGACCATGGAATGGGCATTGAGAACCATCCTTGGTATGTTAATTCTCAAAATGATAAACATATCTCACTCGCATACTAAATATTTCCTATGTAGGGCATGTGTGGTTGTTTGGGGTGCTACACATGACCCATGAGACATAGGTGAAAATATATGAACTTAGGCCCTAGAAGTTAATCCCAAACCATGGTTTAGTTGTAAAAAAATTTGTTCATGGTGTTCTACATCCCAAAATGGCTACCATATCCCAGTCACAAGCCAAAAAATCCCTCTATGAGCCCTATGTGATGGACTTGATCCCAATGCAGGGTTAGGGGTCATTTATGTGTAATTGTGGGTAAATAAAGGGTAATTAGGGCTTTAGTAGTGATAATTTAGGGACAATATATGGTCAATTATGGGTAATTAAGGGTCATTTAGGGGTAATTATTGGGTCATGAGATGTGGTAATTAGGGGTTAATAACGGGTCAATTATGGGGTAAGGGCTTAATTTGTAACGAATATAAAATAAATTATTAAATATATTAGTTAATTATGAAAGGGTGGGATCCTTCATGCTCAAAGCCTATAAACGCAAGCCTCCATTGTACATTTTATCCATCAGCCATTATATTATTATTATTCATATTCATTATTACAATGATAGTCGGATTCGACTAACGGACAACCGGATTCGGTTGCTCCATTTGGTATCAAAGCGGATTCGCTCATGCACTGTGTGCTCAAAATCAGCTCATTAATTCTTACTTGAGCTCGAACTTGGCTCATCAATCCTTAAATCCTTAATTTCTTCCGCTACCTATCACTTCATTCGAAGTATTGCCAAAAAGAAAAAAGAAAAAAAAAACCATAAACATAAACAAGAACAAAAACAAAACTTCCTCCAGCTCCAGCTCCAGCCTAAGTGTTCCACCCTTGCTTTCCCCCGTGCTCTTCCCATATACACTCCCCACCACCTGTGCCTACCCGGCCCTTCCGCCCTCTCCAACTCCCAACCCCTCCAGCCTCCGTTCTTCCCCCAGCCTCCTCCACTCTTCCACCTCCATTCTCCATCGCTGCACACCCATTCACCACGTAACTCTCCTGTCTTCCATATGCTCTCCAACCTTCGCTGTCCTCCTCCCTGCGTCCACCATCCCAGCCCTCAACTCCATATACTCCTCTCTGCGTTCACCCTCTACGCATCCTCCCACCCACGTCCAAATTCACCGTGCCGCCGCCACCATCCTCCTTCCTTGACCTCGTCCTCATCCTCCTTCCTCACCCCCGTCCCATTTCCCTTCTATGCTCACTGCTCCCTCCAATCCAGGCCATTGCTCCAACACCTCCGCACGCTGCTCCCTCCCATCGCCCACACATTGCTTCTCTTCCCCCTACACGCCGTACAGGAGCCTCCACTCCACATCCTGCAAAAAAAAAAACCAAAAAAAAAGGGTTATATTATAACGATATAACATAAGATCATATACTAATTTAATATATTATACTATAATATATTAATAATTATATATTTAAAAAAAAATCAAATATTGTAGTTATTATAATATAAATAATATTATAATATTTGCTTAGAAAAAAAACTACATACAAAAAAATAATATAGTTTATGAAAAATAACAATAATAATAATATTAATTAATTAAATTAATTAATATATTATTATTCAAAATTTCAACTTAAAATGCCAAAATAGCCTTCTACAAACATCCATGGCATCTTATAGTAAGATTGACAAATTCATAGATCTCCTTGAGGAAATCCTTAAGGATATGGATGAAATAAAGAAATCTATTCACAGAACGTTTAAAGAAAATGAAGATGAATTTGAAAATCACGTAGAAGAAGCCACCCAAGTTGATGAAGAAAATGAAGATAGAGTAGGCCAATATGTCATCCTCGGTGAAAGTAATGGCATCAATCAATATAACATGCAATACAAATATATAACATACCCTACTAATAAAGGAATTGACAACGAAATAATCCACAAGGAGAAGGATGATCTTGACCAAGATTTTGATAAGAGACAAGCCGATGTTGCTAAGAATAAAGATCATCAAGGCTGCGACAAAAGTGTCACAATCACAAATACACGAAGGATAGATATCATCACAAAGATGGTTGTCAAGAACATCAAGGGAAGCAATTATAATATTTATCAGACACAAGATAAGATCGGTGTTCTTATGAGCATTATAAGCACAGGGAGCCCGTTTAAGGGAACTAACACAAAATGTGTTGGGGATAACAACACGAAAATAGCTAAGGTCGCAATATATATTGAGCATGTTCAATTGATGACAAACATAGTTAAAAGAAGCAATCAGACAAGTAGAAAAAGTGTAAACAAAGCTTCACCAAGTTCATACTTATTACCAAGACATAATAATCAAAATGAGGCAATGGTCATAATCAAAATCGCACCTCTCAAGTCATCAGTGCGACATAGAGCCAGAATAAAAAAATGACACTAGGAAAATACTTAAGCTTTGAGGACAAATCTCCTTTAAAGGGAGTGGCAATGTAACGAATATAAAATAAATTATTAAATAGATTAGTTAATTATGAAAGGGTGTGGCCCTTCATGCTCAAATCCTATAAAGGCGAGCCTCCATTGTACATTTTATCCATCATCCATTATATTATTATTATTCATATTCATTATTACAATGATAGCCGAATTCGACTAATGAACAACCGAATTCGGTTGCTCCATAATTAATGGTAATTAAGGGTCAATTATGGGTTAAATAGGGGTGATTAATGGTAATTATGGGTCAATTATGGGAAAGTATGGACCATTTAATCCCAAGGGCTTATCTAAACTAATGGGTTCCCATGATGTTGCTCATTTAGTTAGGTTCATGGTGGGATGTTTCGATTTCAAATCCATGTGTGTGAGGAACACTAATCTACATCGATGGGTTTACTATAGAATATGCCATCCATGAATGTTTGGAAGTTTCCCTTAGGTTTCTCCATGATGTTTTACTTGGAAAAAAGTAGGGGTTATTTAGAGGTTATCAAAAATTAATTAGTGGTAATCATGATCATTAAGGGGTAATTAGTGGTCAACTTGGGGTCATTTCGATGCAATTAGTGGTTAATTGGGGGTAATTAGGGGTCAATTATGAGGTTAATTTAGGGTAAATTATAGGATAATTAGTGGTAAATTTCAATAGTTTTTTAGAGGACTTATATTGAAAACATACCTTAAAAATTTATTTAGGGGCAATCCTATCACGTACCCCAAATTGCAATAACATTTTATGTTTAAGAATAAATTAGATTTTATTTTTCTTGTAATGTTAATGACTATTGACCAACTGGGGTCAAGGATGATCGTAATTAATTATGTTGAATATTTTATTAGTTAATAAATAAAAGAGGAGACAAATAGCTCAAGGAGGCTATTAAATGAGTGTCCGCTGACCCACTAGGTGGAATAGACTGGGGTGAGAGCAAACTGACTCATGGAAGCATCCTCAACCACTTCTAGCTATTGCAGGGGGAAACTTCCCTAATTTTATGGTCATGTTCCCCAAGAAAGTGGAACAAGAGTAGGTGGCTCATTAAGTGAAAAAATGACCAAACGACCTAGGCATGCATATATTTACCCATCGAATTCAGCAGGAGGTTGTTCAATCATTACCTTGTGAAATTTTTAAAGTTGAGAAATGTGCACAAGAGATTTGATGAGGGGAAAGGCATAAATGGTTTGAGTGTTAAGATTGTTTTCAGAACTAGTGTAGCTTGTTAGCTGAGTTCTTTACTACAGAGGGAAGAAGTATTGTTGCTAAGTACTTTTGTGGATTTGCGGGGGTATTTAATCCCATTTCCTCACACATTGTTTTCATTCTGGTAATTCAGTGTGGCATGCTTGGGGTCCTAAGACAAGAAGTGAGCTATCTGTAGGAAAGGTTGGGTGAAACGGGATCCTTGGGTTGTTTGTCTCTTCTATAAGTTATCAGGTTTCAATGTGTTATTTTATTTTTATGCAAGTAAAAGTACTAGAATGAATGTAGTCTGGATTAGTTTTACTATTATTTCTTAGTTACTTGCAACTATAAATAAACTGTTAAGTTTGCATTTTGTTCAGGGAATTACCTTTATTTGTTTAACAGTATAACTGAACATAGAATTAGAAATGGTGGAATGATGAATAAAAATCCCTTTCTGTATTTTTCCACTCATCAATTGATGAAGTACTCTAGTACAGAAGGTTGAATTAGAAGAATTATTATATAGGGATAAGATGTGTTTGAATCTGCTTTACTCAGAAAAACTTTCACTGATTGCTTAAGCCATGAATGATAATAATCCTTTTATTTTAGAATCCTTCTCATATATATATATATATATATATATATATATATATATATATATATATATATATCTCTAAAAATATTACACGGAATTTATATAGTAATCTTTTGTTACACAGCTTTGAAACTGTGCATAACATAATACTTTAATAATTTCCTTCTTTGAGACTTAAACATATACATATTTATTTATAAACCTCTACAGAACACCTTAGAAATTCTAGTAGATTAAAACTATTATTTTATAGACAATAAATTGTGAATACTATAATAAAACTAATATTACTGTAAAACCATTAAATTAATTACATTAGCAAAGAATACTAGTATTATTTTAATATTATAAATATTTAAAGCAGCAGAATGGTAAATAAGTAGTAATAATCAAACCTAATATTATTATTATAAGATACAAACTATTTTGGTTTGCAAAACCCTAAACTACTAACATAGAACTTCTTATTTATTCCAGAAGCTATTGGAAACCAAGATAGTTTCTACCTTTACCTTTTAAACAAACAAACTATGTTAACCTAGATATCAAAACCACTTAATAAAAACTAGAACCTAGGTTATCATTTACAGTACTGCATTTATAAGTAAAATTAAAATAATTATTTTCCAATTGGATTTACCCAGTCATGGATGAAGCAAAATTTACAATAAGTTATAGACAAAGTACTTTAAACAGAGTTTTCTTTATCAATTTAAAAACCAAACAGTCGCCTTAACGTTTAGAGCCATCCTGCTACAATATAACCTTAACCACTAACGAATTATAGAACCAAGAAAAGGGGATGAGGGAGTTCATCATAATACTTTACAGTTTAACAAAATGATTTTTACAAACCCTAGGATATTTACAAGTTTTTAATAAATAAATTACAAACAAATTGCTAAACAGAAATCTATTCAAGGGCCGTAAGCTTTGCATCTTAGCTAAACACTATTTTATAAACGGAGTTCAATTTAAAACCAAATAGTCATCACACATTTTTAACTCTTCAAAAACCAAAATGCTTTAACATGTATCTTATCCATAAAAGAGCCATAGTGGTCGAGTTTTTAAGCTTAGCAAGCTTCCAAATCAAGTAACCATAGTAATAAAATTTTACCCTATCATATTAATTCTTGAGCCATAGCTCTTTTGAAAAAACCCAATGGTTATAATCAACAATGGCCATATGACCTCCTCCACCTTAAAAATAAAACAACCATCATTTAATATAGTAAGAGAACACCACAGTTATTCCTTAGAACCGTTGACATCACTGTGAACACACCCAACGACGGAAATCCTCTACCATGTGTAATCCTAAATATTTATTCCACTAACCATATTTATGACGAAATTTGTTGGGTTTGTAACCCAACAAACTGTTATTCAAGACTGAAAATCATTCTGGTTTGAATATGGTTAGTGGAATGTGATTTATGAATTAGTAAGTAAATTTTATGTAGCTTATTAGTCACAGTTAACAAAGAGAATTTAACTCCTAAGTTTTCTCTTATGATCATATCTTTTAATCTATATGTAAATTAAAATAAAGTAGTTGATAATCTAGCATTGTTAGGCTATGACTCAACATTAAATGTCACTCCGAAAATTTTAATTTTTTTATGAATTTTTGGGGTGTTACAGGTCCTTATAACCCCCTCCAAAAAAAAGTCATGAGAATTGAACTTTTGGAAATAATTTTTATAACATCGACTCCAAAATTAAAATTCTATTGAATTTTAGGGAGGGTTCAGAAAACTTCCTTGAAACATCTATTTACAAGATTTCTAAATCCCCTCTAAACGTCATGAGAATTTAACAATTGGAGGCGGGTTTTTACAAATCACCACAAAATGTTCAATTCTCAAGACTCTTGGAGTTTTTTTTTTAAAACTCCCTTGAAAAATATCTTTATGGGAATCTTTAAAACACCTCCCCAAAAGTAATGAGAATTGAACTTTTGGGGGCGGTTTTAAAACAACCAACCCCAAAAGTCTAATTCTCATGACTTTTTTTTGAGGGGGGATCTGGGTTCTAAAAACATCCTTCAAAAACACCTTTAGGGGGTTCTTTATAAACANTTTTTTTTTTTGCGGGGGGGGAGGGGGGGCGCAGGCGGTTTTTGAAAAACCACTCTCAAATGCCTAAAACATTTCGAGGCAATTTTAGAAAGACTGCCACAAGCCAAAACCGCCTTAAAAGGGTGATTCATTGTAGTGTCATTGAATGTCATTATACAATAACTAACTAATTTTTTAATTGAGTTATTTAGATGGCTAACTTGTGAAGGTATTATTTACTATGTTAATAGTTTATGTCGACAAAATAAATAAATAAATAAAGATTTAAAATAGCCTAAAATTTATATAAATTTTAAATCATAATTTAGTATGGGTTTGACATGGCTTAAATATATGTATTTGTTAAGTTTGATTAAGTGTGATTTTAATGTCCATTCAAAATATTATATGGAACAATAATAAAAAAATTATTTAAAATGATTTCAACATTTTTGTGTCATTTTTTATTTTGTCTTTGTCTAAAAAATTGTTCTCTTCGTATAAAAAACATATGGGTTGAATACTTTGGTCACAGTCTTGTCATCATAAAGTTACAAATAGTGTGAGTTATTGACATTGGATTCTATTTTTATAATTCCACTCTTATATTAACAAGGGCCACATGGGGGCATGTACTCCATTCTCCTTTCATGGGCATACATTTTTTAATTATGAATAAGAGATGTTATTCATTGTTTAATTGCAATGTCAATGAAACATACACAAAATAGTAAAATGATTGTATATTAAGTATCTAGTCATAGTCATACTTTTAATGCGAGAAAGACCAACTTCTTTAAAAATGTAATAGAAATGATTGCTTTTAATTTTAATTTGTATATTTTGTAATGCTTTGGGATTTAATTTTTTCAAAAAACAGTACACCTCTTATTCAAAATAAACTAATGTTTTTATACAAATTTACGGCTTTCAAATGAAAACACAATGGTTAAAGAATTCTAAATATACAATAATTTCGATCAAAATTATTTAGAATTTTTTGCATCAAAATCACACTTAACAAAACATTTTAAATTTGCAATTTTCTATCAAAATGATAAAATGTTTAAATTACATATTGTTATCCTTAATTCCACAAATTTTCATTCAATATATAAATATCAACTCATTTGGAAAGTTAACTCATAAAATTTTATTGTACTTGGAATTTTACTTGAATTTTTTACCATTACACTTAGAATTTATATTGATGATAAAAATGAGGTAAATGAGGTACCAATTGATTTTATGAGATCATTTCTTTCAAATTGTGTTCTCATTGCACTAGAGAAAAAAACATGTACTGTAGTAAAAGTCTCATTTAATTTTATGTTATATATATTGGCAACCAACTGCTATAATTTAGGAGTTTTATGCCAAAAACAAAAGGATCACTGAAAGAATGACAAGCACAGTAGCACAAAGAGAACACACATATTTATCTTGGTAAACCCTCATGGGAGAGAAAACATGGTAAAAATTCCTCAATGTAGACTTCAACCAAGTATAGTGTAAGACCCCCAGAATAAGATTGTTGATTCCTCTCTCTCTCTCTCTCTCTTAGATGGACTACTCCTTCTCTCTCTAGTGAACTTGCTTGAGTGTTGAGTGTGTCTAAATGATGGAGGCTCCTCATCTATTTATACTCATAAAGTGAGTGACCTAATGACCCAATAGGTCTGACTTGTCTCTACAATCAGGGTTGACATGCCTAGGGAGACTCAAAAAACATTTAAATATTACTTTTGTGGGTACTATTGACCCGACTTACAATGGAGGTTTTACCTCAATCCTTTTACATGACCAAGTACATCAATGACATCTCCGAAAGGATGAATAACATCTTTGGAAGGAGGAATAATAACAATACAATAAAAATACAATAGAACATATTCTGAAATTACATTTATTTAACACTCCCTGTTAAAAGGAAGGTATTCTACAACATCAGCAGAAACAACAACAACTATACAATTCACTGCTGAATCTATATTTCATAGGAGTTTTTGGAAAAATAACAACATCATGTGTTTGGAACATCAACATCGACATAGAGAATAATCATCATCATCATCATGGAATATAATCATCACAAACATCATCATCATGATCATCATTATTAGTATGTAAATACTGGAACATCATCATCATTAAGAATATCATCAGTATGTGAATACTGGAACATCATCATCATCTAGAACATCATCAACATATGAATACTAGAACATCATCATCATCTGGAACATCATTAGTATGTGAATACTAGAACATCATCATCATCAACATGATAATTTTAGAAAATCATCATCATTGGGTAAATTCTAGAACATCATCCACATCATCAACATGTAGATGTTGGAACATCACCCACATGTGAATGTTGAACATCATCATCATTAGCATGAAAATTATGGAAAAACATCATCAGCATCAACATGAAGCTGTTGGAACAACATCATCATCATTAGCATAAAAATTATGTAACAACATCATCATCATCTAAAGCAGCACTACAGTGGTCACTCTAGTAGATCGAACATGCCTTATCTGTCTTACTAATCATTTGGACCAATCAAGCCTACTCAGAAATACCAATCTACATGGAGAATGAACGGGCATTATCTCACTTACTAATCCTTTCATACCAACCAAACTTAGTCATACATACCAATTCCCCTAGGATCAACCAGTCCTTGTCATTACTAACATACTAATCCCATCGAGATCAACCAGACCTTTTTAGGCGTACATACCAATCCTAAATTGAGCTTCCAAACCACTGCTACAAGAAACCACATCATCATCATCACTTCCTCTTATGAGGGAGGTCCTTTCAGAATACACCAAGCTTGTCTCAAAAGTATTCAAAACTTTTATGAGATAAAGGCTTAGTCAACACGTCAACAACTTGTTCCTCTGTAGGAACATACTGGAGATGTACAAGTCTTGTTTTCACCATATCTTGGATGTAGTGGTACTTGATTTATATATTCTTCAATTTGTCATGGAATGCCAGGTTTTCTAATAGATTGATGAAACTCTGGTTATCATAGTAGATATCAGTCACATCCATATTGGTATCAAACAATCTTTTCAACAACTTGCAAATCCATATTGCTTCACTATAGGATGAACATACCGCAATGTATTCATCCTTTATCGTACTAAGAGAAACATTGGTATGCTTTCTGCTAATACATGATATCACACTTGATTCCAAATTGAAACAACATCATGAATTTCTCTTTCTGTCTTCAACAATTCCTCCTCAATATGAATATGTATAATTGTGTAATCTGATCTCACTATCGGTTGCATATATGAGGACACAATCCAATGCACCCTTTAGGTACATCATCACATGTTTTGTTGCAACTAAGTGAACATGTTAGGGCTCCACCATATATTGACTCAAAGTGTTCACAACAAAACATATATTCGGTCTTATATTTTTCAAATATATCAGTGAGCCAATAATTTGTCTGCATAGTGTAACATCTACTATCCCTGAGGAATCATCATTCAAGATATTCAATTTTGTCACCATCAAAGTATTCATTGCTTTGAAATCCATCATACCAAATCTCTTTAGGATCTCAATTGCATATTTTCCTTGATTTAGGAAAATATCATCTAGGATCTGCCATACTTTGAGATCTAGAAAATAATGCATCATACCAAGGCCTTTCATCTTGAATTCCGTCGCAAGTTTCTTCTTACATTCACCGATGAGATTCTCTTCTCCTGTCAAAAATAGATCATCCACATATAGAAATAGTATTGTAATTCCATCATCTACAACCTTATAGTAAAGTTGAAATTTTCTTTACTTTTGATAAATCCCAAGCTCATCAAGAATCCATCAATTCTTCCATACCATGCTTTGGGTGCTTGCTTCATCCCATACAATGCTTTATTCAATATGCATACATGTGTCTTTCTATCATGTGATTCAAAACCTTGTGGTTGTTCAATTACACTTCCTCTTCAACACACCATTTAGAAAAGTTGTATTTACGTCCATCAGGTGTAGTTTCGATTTAAACTTGGCTGCCAAGGAAAGGATAGTTATGATTTAAGTGTATATTTCTGCTGTTGCAAAAGTCTCTTCATAATCAATTCCTTCCTTCTGTGAGAACCCTTGGGCTACAAATATTTCCTTGTATTTTTCAATACTACCATCTTCTAAATGATTTGTCTTGAAGATCCACTTCAAGGAGCCTATGGATTTATCTTTCATTCTTGGTACCACATCCCAAACATTAGTATTTACAATAGACTGGTATTCTTCGATCATAGCATCCACCCATTCCTTTTTCTTTGTTTCTTTTTCAGAACAGGTAGGTTCTTCATTAACAAGGTTGCACATCAAGGCCACATAACTAGAGTATGGATTTAATATCTTTCTTCCTTCTAGAGCACCATACTTTTCCGCATATTGAATTACATCATGAGCCCAAGCTAGTCTTCTTTTCCATGAGATAGTCTCATGGGTTGACTCCATAGGACTTTGGGGCTCTATCATGTCACGGTCTTCTAGTACATGCTCTTCTTCAACATCTCATACTGGTAATCTATTTTTCTCTGCAGCTCTAGGAGCTTTGTGCTCTTCTTCATGATCCT
This sequence comes from Pseudotsuga menziesii, assembly GCA_001517045.1. NCBI lineage: Eukaryota > Viridiplantae > Streptophyta > Pinopsida > Pinales > Pinaceae > Pseudotsuga > Pseudotsuga menziesii. The sequence continues at coordinate 301,896 of LPNX010317691.1, read as the reverse complement.
CATATGCATAGTTCTTTCTGGACTTGTTGAAAGATGCATCTTCATCAAATTTAAAATATCTATTGATATCGATCAGACAATAACATGGGATGTAGACTCTATAAGCATTCAACCAATCACTATATTCAAAAAATATCAATTTCTTTCCTGAAGGGTCTAACTTTTATATTTTATTCTTGGGAACACGTATGTATACAAGACATCCAAATATATTCAAGTGGCTAACCTTGAGCTTCTCGCTGATAAACATCTCTTCTGGAGTCTTGTTCCCAAGAGACCTATGGGAGATTCTGCTATGTACAGAAACTGTGGTCCTGGTTGCTTCAACCCATACATGCATAAGTATATCCTAATCATGGATCATGGCTTTTACTTCTTCCATGATGTATATATTATTTCTTTTTGCCACTCCATTTTCTTGAGGATTATATGGGTGGTGAGATCCCTCTTAATGCTGGCTTATTTACAAAGATCCTTGAATTCATTTGAAGTGAGGTCTCCTCCATTGCCTGATATCAAGGTATTGATATTATTTTTAGAGAGATTCTCTACAAGGGACTTTAATTCTTTGAACTTCAAATACCTCATCTTTACTCTTCAAGAATTAAATCCAAGTCTTGCAGAAATAGTCATGAATAAAAGAAACATAGTAAACATACCTGCTTAGAGAAGTAGATGACATTGAACCACACACAACTGAGTGAAAAATGTTCAATATCCCTTTCTCTTTATTTTTGCTACTTGGAAATGGATTCTTGGTATTCTTTCCTTCTGCACATCCCTTGAAAACTCCTTCATGATCTATTTGGATATTTGGTAAACCTGTTACTACCTTGCTTACAATTGGAAATTCTTTGTAATTTACATGAGCAATTCTCCTATGCCATAACTCACATGGGTTTTTGGTACTAATTTTTAGGGATGAATATGAATTTCCCTTAAACTTGTAGAGTCCCCCTTCTTCAATTCCAATCACAACTACATCATCTATTATTTTTCCTTTTGGCCACATATGGACTTATCCATATACAAAAGAAACTTAGAAACCTTTCTTATCTAAAGCTTAGATAGAAAGGAGATTCCTTTTCAAACTTGGGACATATAATACTTCCTTCATCTTCATGGAATTTTTGGAATCCAACTTGTAATAGGTTTCTCCTTCTCCTTTAATGGGATACTGATAATCATCTCCAAGCTTCACTTTGTGTGGTGATTCTTTATGAATAAGACATGAGAGGGAGTCTTTGTAACCTGTCATATTTTTCGACGAACCTCTATCTACGAGCCAAGTGTCACTTCCATGTGATACTGAACCTGTGAGAATTGAATTAAAACATATTCTTCACTCGAGTGATCAAATTCATTGCCCTTCTCTTCAGTTGGGTCATCACCTTTGATTGAATGGGAATGAAACTTCTTGTTTCTCTTCTTGAATTGTTCTTCTTTAAGGGGACAGTTTTTTGCAATGTGTCCAATCTTATGATAGGTGAAAAATTCAAAGGATGAGAAATCCCTTTTGGTCATTATGTTCCTTTTAAATCTTTGAGTTCTTATAGGAGATTGACCACGCTCCTTTTTCTTGTTCTTTCATTTCTTTGTATGAGCTACCAAAGCTTGATCTTCATCATCATTTAATTTTTCTTATTTGTTTTCTATCCTTCCTTCTTCTTGAACACATTCTTCCCATAATCCACTAAACTTGGTCAACAATCTTCTAGCACATATTCTCTAATGAAGGATTCGCACTCCCTTCGAAGACCATTCAAAGTGGTCATTATAATTTCTGCTTCTTCCACCATATCACCAATATATTTCAATTGTTCTTTGATTTGAGATACTCTTGTGAAGTATTATTGCATGGTATCTTATTTTTGTATCTTTACAACCTTGAGTTGATTTCTCAAGGCCAGTCTATTGTTGATGTTCTTTTTTTGAAATAGACTAAACAATGCATTGAACATTTCCTTTGGAGTCTTCTTTGAATATACTTGAGGGATCAAATGATCGTTGATGGAATAAAATAGGATCCTCTTATCCTTGACCATATCCTTATTATTCTTTGATTTTACTTCATCTCCTTCCAGTTATTGAACTTCTTCTTTGATGTAGCCTTCTAGGTCAAGTTATTCAAGGATGAGCATGAATATATTCTTCCATTCTTTGAAATTATCATCTCCTTTAATATTTTCACTAATCTCGGTACTGCTTCTCATTTTAATGAATGAGAACCTCAAATGGACATATAGGAAGTAGAACTTACCAATTACAATACTACTTTTCGAACCTGCTTAAGGATGAAATAGGGTTGGATAGGGAAGCCCTAACTTTTCAAATTTGGTCATTTGAAAGTATGATTGGATGAAAATACTTGCTCCTCCTCAAAAAAATCTGACTAGTGAGGTTCTTTCTCCAAAACTATGGATAGAAATGCAAAATTCTTGATGGCATAGTTTTCTCGATAGCAATGGTAGGTCAAAAAATGAAAATCCACAGAACTGAAAACTATTTCGATAGAAAGATGTTCCCTCCTATGGAGAGTTAGTTTGTCCTGTTTTTTAAACTAATATGTTTAGGGTGTTTCCCAAAATAGTAATCTCTATCTTGTTGGACTACTAAATAAGCTGTTGCACAATGAATTCGTTTAGGTTGTCTTTGATACCATGTTAGAATTTTAAAATTTGTATGCCAAAAACAAAAGGATCACTGAAAGAATGAAAATAAAATTAGCACAAAGAGAACACAAATATTTATCCTTGGAAACCATTTTGGGGGATAAACCATATCAAAACTTGCAACCAAGTATAATGTAAAACCCTAAGAATAAGACTGTTTTTTCTCTCTTTCTCAAATGGACTACTCCTTCTCTCTCTAGTGATATTTATTCAGTGTTGAGTGTGTTTGAATGAGGGAGGAACCTCATCTAAATATACTCATCAAGTGAGTGACCTAATGACCCAATAGGGATGACTTGTCTCTCCAATCAAGGACGAATTGCCTAGGGAGACTCAAAACAACATTTAAATATTACTTTTGTGGGTATTATTAACCAGACTTACAATGGAGGTTTTACCTCAAGACTTTTACATGACCAAGTACTTCAATGACATATATGAGAGGAATAACATATCCAGAAAGAGGAATAATAATAATCCAATTAAAAGTACAATAAAATATCTTATGAAGTTACATTTCTTTAACATCAACACCTCAAGAAGAAACTTTAATATACAAATATNATATATATATTTGTATTGAATTCAAGTATACCAAGGAGTATATACAAATTTTGAATAATATCCCAAAGGCCCTTAGTTATGCGCATGGGCTTACTATCCATAATTTTGATAAAGATTTCATAATCTACTTGTTCACTTGTTATACAATATTTATGTCAAACCCCTTAAAAAGAAACTTTGTGAGAATCCCTCAACATAACTAATGTAATTTAGTTTGTGTTGGGCATATTTGAATACAAAGTATAATGGACTTAACACTTATATATTCTAAAGAAAATGACAACATTTACATCCAATCCATCATCAACTAGGATTCAAACATTTAATGTAATACTATATAACTTGATATTGTATAATGAAGATATAATTGAAACACACTTTGATTAGTATAAAACATGGCCAAAATGTAAATGTCAAAATAAAACATGTACATGTCATTGTTTGTTTCCATAACTCATATTATCTTCCTCACTTGGCATGATAAAATTGTTGTTCTAAAAAATATGTTTTTATCTTGGATCGTGTCTTAGTAGGAACCACCAATATGTATCCAACAAATCCTGATAAAAGAACACTTGGTTGCAGTGATTTGGGTAAACATAAGGCTCCTTCTTTTCATCCCATGTCTTTTTAGATTGGATACATATTATTCCATTGTCACGATCTTCCTTTACATTATTCAATCAAAAGTATCCCACCACTTGCACCTAAAAATAACATATTGGAAAGATGAGAAGTCCACTTGCATGATCTATTGTATCTTTTTGGTGCAACCTATATTCGCCTCCACTATGTTATGATAACAATGGCTAGCACAACTAGATTGTTCGAACTCAATTTCCACTCCACTCAAACTTTTTCTCCACTCCTTGTTTCCAATGGAGTCACCACTATAAAAAACACCTTCAAAGGTGGTCATTTTCTGCGTCCAAAAGTGGAATTGGCAGCCAAAAGTGAATTTCTGGGGTGATTCCAAACCTCTCCCAAAAAATGACTTTTCGTGACAGTTTGGAACCACACCTAAAAGTCACTTTTGGGAGTGGTTTTGAACTGCCCCTAAAAGTCACTTTTTTGGGGTGGTTTATTTCTCTTCAAAAATTTCTACTAAAAGGATTGGATTTTACCAGTGGTACCTTTGGTGGGGATTGAAACCCCCCTCGAAAAGTGACTTTTAGGGGCAGTTTAGAACCGCCTTCTTAGGAAACTACAGGGGCAACTTATATCTCTTCAAAAACCATCTCTAAAAGGATTGAAATTTGGGTGATGTTTTGAACCCCCGTTGTAAACCCCCTCTTACAAAGCTATAGGGGTGTTTACTAATTCCCCTCTTATAAAGCTATAGAGGGGGTTTGGACTCCCCCTTTTAAATACCTATAAAAGTGCTTTCGATCCACCTCCATAGGAACATACAAGAACAGTTTTAAACCCCCCTCCTAGAAACATATAACACAAGTTTATAAACCCCCTCTCATGAAATTACAAGGGAAAATTAGAACCACCCTCATAACAACATACAAAGAAAGTTTAAAAGCCCCCTTGTATATAAATCATCATAAAAAATATATTGCAATATTACTAGGGCACAAAGGATCGAACCACCAACCTATTACTTGTAAAGAAGGAAATATTCCATTGATATATCACCCTTTAATATTTGGGGAGAGGATATTACACCTTTAATAGTCTCTAAAAAACCTAGTGAACACCCTATACAGATACACTAAAGGAATCATTAATTAGGAATTAGGGAAGACCGCAAGGGATTTTGATTTTACAAGATGAGGAAAATAAATTATTGAGTTTTTCCAAAAATTAATTCATAAAATATAATATGAATCATAAATCATAGATGTATAATTTAAATTCATTGAGAAACAATAAATGCATGAGTATTACTAGTTTTGAAGTGAGTTCAACCCCTTCTTTTATTTTCAAACTAACAATCCTAAAATTGTCTTTTACCTTTTTTTCATGAGGATGCTCTAGCTCCTCGACAAAATTCATAAATGCATGAATTTAATGACAAATTGTGGAAATTGAACCCAAGATATAGAACAATTACACTCACAAAATTGCTAATCAATCTTTCAAAATTCACACCAAAGGAGACTGAAATTGGAGCATAACACCGATCTGTATTCAGTGAGTGTAAAATAGCCAACCTTGTGAAGTAATAGGCTGCTGCAATATGAAATTACATGAGAGAATTGAATG
>LPNX010317691.1:270755-296110 GCA_001517045.1 Pseudotsuga menziesii | reverse complement strand
ATACAACCAAGGAAAGAGGCAAAAACCCAGTGGGAAAATCCTCCCTTAAACATGGACAGGAAAAAAAAAATTGGAAATATTGTCATCAATCATGCTTCATAGCATGATCGAGAATCCCCAAAAGTTATTTGAGATTGCTGAAGGTCTTCTCACAAAAAACTTTGGTGAAGATGTCTGCTACTTGTTCTGAAGATGCACAGAAGAGTAAATCAATGGTGCCATCATGCACAAGCTATCTAATGTAATGCATATGGATATCAATGTGCTTGGTTCGCTGTCTATGAACTAGATCATTGTAGACTGGAATGGTGCTCTCATTATCACAGTAGATAATAGTTGAAAATTTTGATTCGAAACCACATTCTCCAAGTATCCCCTGCAACCACAAACATTGAGTTGTTGCATTTACAACTCCTCTATACTTTGATTCTATAGATGAGAGTGCTATGGCACTCTGCTTCTTGCTTGACTAGATGATTGGTCCTTCTATAAGAATGAACACATATCTTGATGTATACTTTCAATCTGTGTCGTCACCTGCCCAATCACTGTCAGTAAACCCAATCAAATCAAGATCATATTTTGCTTTGTAGAAGATCCCATGAGTTCTTGTTCCTTGAACAAAGTTTAGGATCCTTTTGGCTGCTCTCTAGTGGATCTCATGAGGCTGATCCACGTATCTCGAAGCCACACTAACTGCATAAGATATATCAGGTTGACTGTGTGTAAGATAAATCAAACACCCAATCAACTGCCTATACAATGTATTATTTACCATAGGAGAAGAACCTACTTCTTCAAGCTTAACTCCTGAAAGGAAGGGAGTCTTTCTTGGCTTGCAATATTTCATTTTGAACTTGTTCAGCAAATCTAGATCATACTTGGACTAATGTACTTTGATTCCATGTTGGTATTGAGCAATTTCTAGAACCGAGAATTGATTCAACAATCCCAAATCTGTCATAGAAAATGCATGGTTCATTGCATCCTTCAAGGAGGCAATCTCTTTCTTTGAAATTCCTGTAATCAGAAGGTCATCCACATACAAGAAAATAATCATCAAAGAACCATGAATCAGCTTCAAATAGACATTAGGGTCATACTTGCATCAAACAAAACTCGGTTATAGAAAAAATCCATCAATCTTGGCATACCAAGCCCCGGGGGCTTTCTTGAGCCCATACAATGATTTCTTTAACCTGCACACTAAAGATGGATTAGAAAAAAAACCTTCAGGTTTCTACATGTAAATCTCTTTAGTGATATCTCCATTTAGGAAAGCAAACTTCACATCCATGTGATGTACCTCCGACTGCTTCGAAGCTGCAATGTCTAAAGCTAGCCTTATGGAGTCCATCTTTGCCACTGGTGCAAAGGTTTCATTGTAGTCAATACCATGTACTTGTGAGTAGCCCTTGGCTACAAATATTTCCTTATATTTCAAATGTGAACCATCAGCATCAAACTTAGTCTTGAAAACCCACTTACATTGAACTAGCTTCCTCCCTGGGGGAAGATCAACCAGTTCCCAAGTGGTGTTCTTCTGGAGCGAGCTGAATTATTCTTTCATGGATGTTTTCCATCTTGGATCATCTGTTGTATATTCATATTTATATGGATCTGATTCAATCATCAGATAGCACTTCTCAGCAAATAGGGGATCTAGTCCTCATAGTGTCACTAGGATTTCCAGCTAGTTCCCCAGCTGCATGAATGGTCTTTGATTCCCATTTTGGTCTTGTAGGAATATTAGGATCTACAATAAAATCATCATTATTAGACATATTAGAATCAGCAAACTCATTATTCTCTCCACTTACAATCATTGGATCTGGTGGTGAAGAAGACTCTCCAACTTCAACTGCTACTAAAGGATCTTCTTGGAACTGAACACTTCTTTCAATTAAAGCTTTGTTAGTGCTCGAGTTGATCATATTGTACCCTTTTGAATCTTCAAAATACCCAACAAATAGGCACTCTTGGATTTGGGGCTGCAAAGCCTTCCTCTTTTTAGTTGGAATTCTAGCCCAAGCCTTTGAGCCAAAAATCCTAAAATGGGTCACATCTAGCTTGTGCCCACTCCAAACTTTGAAAGGATTCATACCATCAAGATACTTATGAGGCACCCTATTCTGGATGGAGGATGCATAGTTTATAGCCTTAGCCCAAAAATCTAGTGGCAAAGTTTTAGCCTCCATCATGTAGGTTGCCATCTCCTTCAGTGATCTGTTGTTTCTCTCAGCAACACAATTTTGTTGTGGTGTGTAAGGGATTGAATGTTGCATCTGAATACCTACATCTTTACAATACTGAATGAACTCAAACCTGACATACTCACCACCATTGTCAAATCTGAGGATCTTGAGTTTCCTCCCAGACTGGTTTTCAACCAAGGCTCTAAAGACTTTGAAGAGGTCAAAAACTTCAGACTTATGCTTTAGGAAGTAAACCCAACAATACTTGGAAAATTCATCTATGAAGGTCACTGCATATTTTTTTGACTCATGGACATATGAGGAAATGGACCAGCAATGTCACTGTGGATCAGCTCAAGAGGTGCGGAGGTTCTCTCATGACTAGCTTTCTCATACTTGTGCTCTGGGTGTTTTCCTAGGATACAACCTTGACAGACTCCCTTAGAAAACTTGATCTTTGGTAACCCTATGACCATATATTTTTCACTCAAATCAGAAATATACTTGTAGTTAAGATGGCCAAATATTTCATGCCAAAGCTTGCTTGCTTCATTAGCATGATTCAAAAGAGCAGAGGGGTTTGAGTAGGGTACAAAATGGGAAAACTTGTATACCTTCGAAGTGTGATCTACAACACCTTTTGCTATGAATTTACCATTCAAAATATTAGTGATTTCAACATCATCAGGGGAGAAGATGACTTTCTTCAGAGACCCAGTATGAGTCATGTGATACACTAACAAGAGATTAGAGGCAAGACCTGGAACATACAGCACATTATTGAACTTACCATGGTCAAGATCCATCCTTCCCTTCCCCAAACTGTCAGTGAAAGAGTCATCTCCCAAAAATATTGGTGGGCCTTTCGACATGTCAAGAGAGGAGAATGTCTCTTTTGTCGAAACCATATGTCTAGAAGCTCCATAGTCTATGATGAAGCTAGGTGAGCTTGACGTGCCAACAACCAAGGCATGTACTCTCTCCTTGTCCTCTGAATTTGATCCTCCTTCCCTCTTCTTTGAGAAATCAGGAAGGGAGATGTTATTCTTCTCTAGGAGTTGGGTCAACATGTCAATTCGCTTCTTCAGACAAGAGCTCTCAGGATGATAGCCCTTACTTCAATATGCGCACTTGCTCATTTCTCCTTTGTTCTTCTTCTTCTGGGAGTTCTTCTTGGAACCTTGGGGCTCCTCTTGAGACTTGTTCTTGTCTCTCTTTTTCTTAAGTGGCTTTTTATCTTTTTTCTTTCTTTTTGAATACACCTTTGAATCTCCAGCAACCAAAGCTTGGTCTTTGGAAGGTTTGATGGTGCCCATCATCACCAACTTATCTTGCTCCTGTGTGAGGGATTCCATGAACTCTGCAAGATTAGGCATCTTCCATGCTCGAGCTGTCAACTTGGTGGCATGGAAGGTAGAAAAAAAACACTGAATATTCAGGACCAATATTAGAGAGTATGGCCAAAACTAGTTGCTCTTCCTTCTTTTCGATCCCACACTGTTTCAACTGCAAAACAAGGGCCTTAAACTTGGAAAAGTATATTTGCAATGATTAGAAGCTGCTGGGACTCAAGGAGATCAGCTCATTCTCATTTTGATGTCCTCTCATCTCATATTTCTTTCCAAAAATCTCTTCTAGCTTCTCACACACTTCATTAGGTGATTTCAATCCATCAATATGGAAGAGGATGTCTCTTGAAATGCTTAGACACAAAAGACCATAGGCATCATCCCTCCTGTTGTGCCATTTAATTTTCTCTGAATCTACATTGGGCTTTGCCTTAGTTGCCATAGTCAACCTATAGAGACCTTTATCTCTAAAAAATATCTCCATCTCAACTTTCCACTCAAATAAATTGAATGGAGTCAAGATGATCTTCTAAGATTCGTCCATAGCTCAGAAATTGTGCCCTCCAGTCAGCAGAATGCGCTCCCAATCAAGATGTTGAACCTGCAATAGCAATAAGGAAGGATAGAAATCAATCTACAAATTCTTTGATGCCATGTGGAAATTTAACCCAATATATAGAACAATTACACTTAGAAAATTGCTAACAATCATGCAAAATTCACACCAAAGGAGACTAAAATTAGAGCATACCACTAATATGTATTCAATAAGTGTACAATATCCAACCTTGTGAAGTAATAGGCTGCCGCAATATAACATTACACGAGATAATTGAATGCATAAATATGCCATTCGAAATAGTAAAAAAGTAGGCTTACTAAATCTAGTCAAATCCCCCATAGGTGCATAAAGTAGTTTCCAAATCTATGAAGATGCTCATGAATTTGCTAAGTCAAGTGGGAAATCTAAAGAGGGATGGAAAGAAAACTCATACATGCTTTTATTTGGAGAAAAGGGAGGAGGATGATGTGGGAAAAAAACAAGTCAACTACACCTAGTCTAGCTTTTCCTTTTGCCTTAAATCAAAATAAAACAAGGAAGCTTTTTAGAAAAAGTTGATATGCAATTTGGAGGATATAGAATAAAGCAAACATGCTAAATTGGGTTTCCGATATGTTTCCCAAGTGCTCCATGACTTAGTTTTAGCATGTGTTGAATTCTAGGACTTGTCGAAGAAAACTAGCATAGAATGGAATCTAGGAAACTAGGTAATAAGACAAAAGTAATTAAAATTAATGTCTAAGGTAGGTAACTATGGGTTGATTATTCTAACACAAATATCATCAATTTTTGTAATAGACACATTAATGGAATGGATATTCAACAAGTTTTCATCATACTAATGATAATATAATCAGTAAAATCAAAGTGCTAGAAAGTTTCAATGACTTCAGTCACCTATCATTAACAAGATTATTCATATATGAAGAATCACTAGATGACTCAAATATGCTTAGCAATTTAATACTAGTATAAGATGAGTAATCCAAATCTAGTATTTTAAAAGAGTATTTGAACATATATATCAATCAAACATCATATCAAAGTATTCACCAAGTGATCATAATTATGTTTACTGGCTCTATGTATTCAATGCATTTTAATTTTAACCAAAGATGCTAAGATTAACTACCTAAAATTCATGGAAAACCATGATGTAACAAGCCACTTTTATATCAAATTCATGCCAATCATTTGGTACAATTACAATTGAATTATCAAATGAGGTTTTCTATAACCAAATTCTAAGCCAAAAATGCAAGCCCAATTTGGTATCAAACTATGCATAATAGAAACCTTATTGTAATGTTAAACACTTTTAGGATTTTAAAAGGATTATTTTGGTGACACCTATATAATCATTTCAAAATAACCAACTCCAAATAAAAAAATTCATTCAACAAAATATATGAATTTGACCTAGAAATTAACACAAGCTCTAAATTAGGTAATTTGCTAGAAGTATTTGACAATAAATAACATATGTGTGTCTTTTAAATAAAGTTCATAATATTCAACCAATGATTTTCCCAACAAATTCAAAATTGTCCTAACTCAACATAGGAATAACTTCCACATCATAAGACAGTACGTCATTCAAGGAATATTGAATTGTCTGCATGGAAAGAGCATGATTCCTCAATCTTGAAGAACATGACATCTATGTTTTATCATCGAAATATCATTAGCATGCGTATTTTTACCCTCTAGGTGATTCTCTTTCAATGTCTGTATATCCACTCTTAATTGATTGGTTAGTTAATAATATCAATAGGTTGATTGGTTAAGATCCATATACTATGACTCAAATTGGCATCTTAGACATTTATGATTTTAAAATATTTAAGAGAAACAATTTTGAACAACTTCAACAACATTTTTATTAGTGCTTCCTTAAAATGGAGCAATAATATCACAACAGAAACAAAATGGAGTTGGCAATAAATACATTCCACATCTGCAAGAAGAGAAACTGTTAGAAATTATTTGTCTTTTAGATTATCTATGCATGTTTCTCAAATCAATGCAAGAAACATCCACTACCAAGCTTCTCCAAATCTTCTAAGATCATAATAGAACGAAAAATCCAAATCTTTACATGTGTGAACTTATTTTCAAAATAAAGAGCATTGAATGGAATTGGATTTACAATAGTAGTGCTTACACCCAATCACTTCTTATTGTCTCAATAGACGTGGAAAATTGTGAATTGGCATTTTGAGGCTACAACTTACAAGCAATAGTGGATCCATATCAAGGAGATATTTCTTATGCATTGCTAACTACCACAAAAATGGTAGTCAACTCATTTCCAAACATGAAAGTTTTGTACTATTATCATCAATATTGTATAGCATAAAATCTATCAAGATTTGTTTATGGGAATAATGTATATCATATTTCTGTTAGACTTCCAATTATGATGTAGTGGAAGATGAGTATAGGAGTAGCTACATTATTTACTCCTACAACATTTTCCAAGCACAACCTAAGTAGTAGCACATTTGAAAGTGTAGGGATATTATTGGGTATGTTCCTTTGTCATTGATGCCTTACTGACTGCTTATGCACATGGAAGGATTTCTCCCCAAGACCTTTACAAACTGAGTTGATAAAGGAGAGAATTTGGCATTGTGCAAGATAGGGATATATTGGAAAAGATAAGCTATTAGTAAAGAGTGGAAAAGATGTAAAATGGGTAATATTTTGGATCTTAGAAGACATGTTTCTTGTCGATTTGCTAAAAAAAATATCATATACAGATATTTGAGACTTCTCCCAACATTTCAAATCAATGGATCTCATTGAGATATAGGTGTAGCACAAAAGTACTCAACATTCACTTGAGATCATTTAGATTTTTATTAGATAAATAATTGTCGTCTAATATAAGTCAATACAGGTTTTTGACATTATTAAGAGAAAGAGGGATATTTTGAGTTAACCATTTTTGCTAAATTCAATCTCCTTAGATAAACTAGAAAGAACTATCTAGAATGGATTTCTACTTGCAAGAGGAGGGAAATAAAATCTAGCATTTTGAAGCATGGGAATCTTCCATGGTTGATTCCAATCCTTCTTAAGGGAAAATATGTAGAAGCACTTCATGTGTCGAGCATACTCTTTTTTTTGGTGATATTTCTCTTGAATAATGGCAATGCCTTGCTACAATTATACAAACACAAAGAATGCAAAAATGATTTCACCATGGAAAGTATAATACAAAGAATAATTTATTTATTCCAATACTTTCTAAAGGAAAATTTGTTGAAACATTCCATGGGTTGAATGTAGTATGTTTTTTGTTGAGATTTCTCTTGAATAATAACAATTCCTTATCACTGTTATACAAGCACAAACCCTTCAAAAATGCACTCACCATGAAAAGTGTAGTACAAAGGGATTTTTTATTGTTATTCATAATGGTAATTGAAAGATAGTGATCAAAATTTTTGTGTGCAGATGATTCCTTCATCAACATTTTTTTCACTTTTAAGAGAAACCATTTGGTTTAAGGATCACTCTTTTTGCATAAATAACTTGGCCATTCCCCCATCCCTTTTTATTTTAGTTGAGTAATAGATCTCTTTGGGTGATTTTTTATAAATGTCTAGAGTGAATTTTGTAGAAATGCATCTTTGCTAGAGATCAAGTAGTTTTCAAAGAACCAACAATTTTGGGTTCGAGGGGATTGGAAAAGAAAGCACATCAATATTGTATAGCATCAACTATATCGGGGTTTGTTTATGGTAATCATGTTCATCATAGTTCTGTTAGACTTCTAAGTATGATGTATTGGAAGATGAGTAAAGTGTTAAGATTTCATATGCTTAGCTATATATCGTTAGTGTTTAATCCAATTTCACATCAATAGCATATGTAGAATCACTGAAAGAAACACAACCACAAAATAGAAACCCTCAAGGGGAAGAAAACCCAACAAAAATTCCTCTATATAGATGTATAAGATAAAACCCCAAAACATGTTCTCCTTCTCCTTAATGACCTCTCTCTCTCTCTCTCTCTCTCTCTCTCTCTCTCTCTCTCTCTCTCTCTCTCTCATATGCGCTATACACAAGTGAGTGGGTGTGTTCAAATGAGGAACAAAACTCCTCTATTTATACTCTTTATGTCACTTGACTTTTACCCTAACAAGTCATCCCCAACAAACTTACTGGGACGAATTCACCCAGGAAGACACAAAAAAATATTATATTATATTCAAGAGGGTACTATTGACCCAACTTACAATGGAGGTTACACCTCATGCCCTTTGATGGCCAAATACAATAGTAACATCTCGACAAAGGAATAAGACATCTCCCCTTTGGTTACATCAGTAAAATGAATTTAGAATATTCTTCGAAGTTACAATATTTCAACACTCCCCCTTAACGAAAAGGGTATTGTACTAACAACAACATCATCAACTATAGGAGAAAGGAGAGAGAGAATATTCATCAATATCAAGGTAATACATCTATACGTCATAGGAAGTTTTCAACGATCATTAGTAACTGGATTTGTTACTGGAACATCATCTTATATAGCACCGAGTATGCATCTTCTGCAGTATTTGATCACTTGATCCTCTGCAAAAATAATTTGATATTCATCTTCTTGTAGCACTCGACCACTCAATCCTTTGCAACAACACTTTGATCTTCATATTTATGCAGTACTTCAATCCCTTGATCCTATGCAGTACTCGATCACTCAATCCTTTGTAGCACTTGATCATTCGATACTTTACAGCACTTGCTCACTTGATCCTTTGCAGCACTTGATCACTCAATCCTTTGTAACACTCGATCACTTGATCCTTTGGAGAACTCGATCACTTGACCCTTTGTAGCAGTTGATCACTTGATATTTTGATTAATACTTTCATCATCTGCATCCATGCTTGATCTGTTGATCAATAACATCATCAGAAGATCATAACCTACAACCCACATGATTTCTTTGCAGGATGATCAATCCCTATCACTTTTAGACATAAGTCTCAGAATGATGCAATCCTCATCAACCTACTCCCCCTTCATGAGGAGGGTCCATATCATAGACCAATTAGATCATCCACAAATGAATGCAAGACTGTATTGTCTACAAATGAATGCAGATATCATCTACAATTGAATTCAAGACCACATCGTCTACAAGTGAATGTAGATCGCATCCACAAATGAAAGCAGGACCACATCGTCTATAAATGAATGTATATCTCATCCTCAAATCAATGCAGGACCACATCGTCTGCAACTGGATGTATATATCATCCAAAAATGAATGTAGGACCACACTGTATACAAATTAATGCAAGACCACATCGTCTACAATTGAATGCATGTATCCTTTGCAAATGAATGCAAGACCACATCGTTTGCAGCTAAATTCAGATCTTGTCCACAAATAAATGCAAGACCACATCATCCGTAGCTGAATGCAATTCTTGTCCGCAAATGAATGTAGGACCAAATCATCTACAAATGAATGTAGATCTCATCCTCAAATGAATTCAGTACCACATTGTTTGCAAATGAATATAGGACTCATCGTAGACCATCCTTATCCTGTTAGCACTAGGACCACTCTTAAGAGAGTTCTCTTGTCTAAGACACCATCCTACGAGTGAATGTAGGATCACTCTCCAGAAGATATTATCATCTGTAGTACCATCCTCAGGTGGTAAGGGATAGGACCACTCTCAAGAGAAGAGTGTTCTTGTCCGTAAGACCATCCTCAAGAGAGGATACTTTCGTCCACAAGTAAATGTCAAACCTCATCAGCATCTGCGAGTGCACTTGGCCTTTTATATACTAGAGCATCATTTCCATCTTATTCCCAGTGATAGTCTCATCATCACTCCCTCTTTCTAGGGAGGGTCCATACCATTAACCTTCTCCCCCTTTCCAAGGAGGGTCCATATCATCAACCTTATCCCCCTTTTCAAGGTGGGTCCATATCATCATCATTCCTCCTTACAAGGAAAGTATGTAACATCATCACCATTGTTCCTCCTTACAAGGAAATATCTATAGCATCATCATTGTTCCTGCTTGTGAGGAAATATCTATATCATCATCATCATTGTTCCTCCCTATGATGAAATTACTTTTGGAATACATCAATATTGTAATGGAAGTATTCAAATTTACTTGAGATAGAGGTTTTTTCAATATATCATCAAATTGTTCATCGGTACTCACATACTGGAGTTTTATAGCTCCCTTCTATACCATATACCTTATGTAAAAATATTGTATTTATATGTGCTTTGATTTATCATGGAACTGTAAGTTTTAAACCTGTGCAGAGAAGTAAAGCATACATATTCTTTTAAGAAAAATATATATCACAACACATCATTCACACACAAACACAGAGATTTACCCTGGAAACCCTTAACCGGGAAAAACTAGAAAACCTTGGAGCCACACCTCCTATATTCTCTTCATTCCATTATGAATCCTCACAATACAAAATATAGGTATTCCACAACATCCAAATACCCTAATCTGTTAACCCGGATTAGAAAAAGACTCCAATCCCTTAACCGATATTAAGTTACATATTTTTAGACAAATTCTAAAAATAGCCACAAACAGCTATAAATAGCCATAAAATCTATAAATAGCCAAAAAATTTGCTCATTGTGCTAGCAACGGAAACATCCTAACAGTCGTTTCCGTTGAAGGTTATTTTGGGATCGCCAAGATATAGTGCTAACATGCGCACCTCCCCTCCATATGCACATGCAAAGAATATAACATATACCCAACATTCTCCCACTTGTTGTTTCCTTTGCATAGCAATGAGTCATGTACTCATAAAGTCACAGGTTCAGGGCATCAATTCCCATATATTCTCTACACCAAGAGAACTTCTCTGTACTAACAGACTTTGTTAATGAGGCTACAACATTTTTCATGGTGTCAACCTTCTCCAGCAGCACCTTCTTGTCTTCAACCATATCTCTCACAAAGTGATATTGCACATCATATACTTTGTCTTAGCATGATAAGCAAGGTTCTTTGCCAGGATATTGCACTTTGGCTATCACAATCTAACCTTACACCTTTCTGTACAAACCCAATACCTGAACACAATATTTGCAACCACATGGCTTCTTTGTTTGCATGAGTGGCTGGCATGTATTTAGCTTCTATAGTTGAGAGTGCAACTACAGCTTGTCTCTTTCTCATCCAACTGATATCTCCTCCAAATAGGTTAAACACATACCCACTTGTAGATCTTCTATGATCAAGGTCTCCATCCCAGTCTGCATCAACAAATCCATGTACATTTACTACTTTGTCTGGTCCATGTCTTCCTTGGTAGCAGATTGCATAATCTGTGGTGCCACGCAAATATCTGAAGACCCTCTTTACAGCTGTCCAATGCTCCTTTCCTAGTTTTAACATATATATGCTCAAAACTCCCACTGCATGAGCAATGTTTGGTCTTGTGCATACCATTGCATACATCAAACTACCAACTTCACTGGCATATGGAACCCATGTCATGTCTTCTTCTTCTTCTTATGTCTTGGGACACTGCTCTACAGATAACTCTACACCTACAGGAATAGGAACCTTGACCGGCTTACTTTCCTACATGTTAGATCTCTATAGTATCGTCTCAACATATTTTCTTTGATTTAAACTGATCATTTTTTTTGCACCGTCTCTTCTTATCTCCATTCCCAGAATGAAGTTTTCAGCACTGAGATCTTTCGTATCAAACATGGAGTACAATTGAGACTTCACGTCCTTTATAACATCTTTGTTGTTTCCAATCAACAACATGTCATCAACATACAGAACTATGTTAATGAAGTGATCACCAACCTGTTTGGAATATACACCATGATTAGCTTTGCTTCTCCCAAACCCCAATCCAAGTATGTATGTGTCAAAATTTTGGTACCACATCCTTGGAGATTGCTTTAGACCATAAAGGGACTTCTTTAGTTTACATACCAACTCATTCTTTCCCTTTATTATGAACCCTTCTAGTTGTTCCATGTATATTTGTTCTTCCAAATCCCCATGCAAGAACGTTGTTTTCACATCCATCTGCTCTACTTCAAGATCAAAAGCAGCAACAATAGAAAGAAGAAATCTAATAGAAGTTAATTTTGCAACTGGAGAAAATATTTCACCAAAATCAATCCCCTCTACCTGAGAATATCCCTTTTCTACCAAGCGAGATTTATACTTATCCACTTTACCTTCTGCATTCAACTTCTTTTTAAATAGCCATTTGCTCCCAATGGATCTTCTCCCAACTGGTAACTGGACTAGATTCCAAGCTTCATTTTTGTCCAAGGAATCCATTTCTTCATCCATGGCCTTTTCGAGAGATCACTATCCTTTGAATTAACAGCTTCCTTCACATTTCTAGGATCATCATCAGTAATAGTCATAGCAAAATGAGAGTGAAAATCAGGAGGGGAATGCCTTTATGGTTGCCTTGTTTCTCGAGATGATATCCTCAAAACTGGAGTATGAGGTTCTTCTTCTTCTAATTACGCTTCTTCTATTGAGTCAGATTCATCACCTTCTAACTTAAACTCTATTTTCTCTGGTTCCTTTTCCATTGGATTCACTTCCTGTCTGGGGACTTATTTGAACTCTTGAAACACAACATCTCGACCGTAAATAGTCTTCTTAGTTATGGGATTCCAAAGCTTATATACTTTCATACCATCTTTAAAGCCAATAAAGATACACTTCTCAACTTTGTTATCCAACGTGCTCCTTTTCTCCTTTAGAACATGTACATAAGCATCACAACCAAAAACTTTCAGATGCTTAATAAAGGGTTTCTTATCGGTCCATACCTCTTGTGGAGTTTTATCAATCAATGTTGATGTGGGTGATCAGTTTACCAAGTAACATGTTGTCTCCACTACTTTTGCCCAGAATTCTTGTCCTATGCCAACACTGCTTAGCATGCTCCTTGCCTTTTCCATCAACATCCTATTCATCCTCTCAACAACTCCATTTTGTTGAGGTGTGTATGGAGTATTTTGTTTCCTTGCTATACTACACTTCTTACAAAATTCCTTGAATTAATTCCCACAGAACTCTCCACCATTATCTGTCCTCAACACCTTTATTTTCTATTTTGACGGATTTTCTACAAGAGCCTTAAATTCTTTAAACTTGGAAAATACTTCAGATTTGTTTCGAAGGAAATAAATCCATATGTTCCTTGAGAAATCATCTATAAATGAAACATAATACACATATTTTCCTAATGATGGAATAGGAACAAGTCCAAACACATCACTATGTATTAATTCTAGAATTCCCTTTGCTCTTGTAGCACTAGATGCAAATATTACTCGATTTTGTTTTCCATATATGCAATGTTCATAGAAATCAAAATCCAGAGCACAATCAGTCATACATTCAACCATACCTTTACCTTGTAACGATCGAAGTCCCTTTTCTCTGATATGCCCCAATATTTGATGCCATAGCATTGTCTTTCCTCCTTATGCAGTCAGGGTTTTTTCATCTTTACATCCTTCCTCTAGCACAACAGAATTGTTACATTCATCAATGATGGTTTTTTCCCAATAGTTTGTACAAAGTTCCATACCAAACTCCCCTCATCAATACCATTGATCCTCAAACCATTTTTCAACCACCATCTCCACACATAGTATTTACACCTACAACATCCATCTTTCCAACAGATATCCAGTTTCTTGCTAGATTTGGAATGTGTAGCACTCCAGGAAGAATTATAATCCTTCCATCCTTTAGTTTTAGCTTAACTCTACCACATCCAATGATACTGACTAGTGAATCATCTCCCAAGTACACATCTCCTCCATTATACTTTTCATATTCACAGAACCACTCCCTATGAGGGGTCATATGACATGACACACCTGAGTCAATCAGCCATATATTACATTGTGAAGGATTACCCGTGGAAGCTAGGTACATATCCCCTCCTTCTTCTGAGGAGTTCTTCGCATGTGTAGAAGGGGTATCCTCATATCCCTTTGCTTTCTTAACATTCTTAGATCTGCAATCCTTTTTATAGTGCCCAGCTTTACCACATTTCCAACACTTCCTTATTCCTTTTCCTAGGGATTTAGATCTCCCCACAAATCCTTTATTTTTGTTTCTCTCCTGGGGGAGACCTCTCACTGACAAGGCATCCATGTTATGACTATCCATGGTTTTCCACCTCATCTCTTCTGATAGTAGGGATGATACAATTTCATCAAATTTTAAGGTTGCCTAGCTAGCACTACCTATTGCAACAATTAGGTTGTCCCAGAAATCCGACAAAGAACACAATAATGTAATACATTTATCTTCTTTAGCCATTTTAATACCAATAGAGGTTATATGACTTACCAAAGTATTGTATACATTCAAATTCTCTATTACAGTGTCATTCTCATCCATTCTGAGGTGAAACAACTTCTTTTACAGAAACAGCTTGTTCACAAGGGATTTTGATTGTTGTTCACAAGGGATTTTGATTGATACAAACTCCCTAGTTTTTCCCATAGATTTACTGCACTATCTTCACTAGATATGTTCAACAACATAGAGTATGATAAGTACAATCATATTGTACTCCTCACCCTTCTTTCTAATTTATCCCAATCATCTTGTGACGTTGCAGTGGGTTTCATACCTGGATCCACATCAATCCACTGTTCTCGATCTACCAGAAGATCCTCCATTTTGAGCTTCCATAGCTCAAAATTCTGGTCGTTAAATTTCTCGATCTCAATTCTTGAGGTGCTCTCCATTCTCTTTCAATGCACAAATCAACACTGCAAATCTCCCACTGAACCTAGGTTTATCACAAACCTGAAATCTATCAACCGCGTCAAACCCTTAACAACAAAAGCATCCCCCTGATGCCAAAATCGAGCTCTGATACCACATGTAAGTTTTAAAGATGTGCAGAGAAGAAAAGCATATGGATTCTTTTAAGCAAAATAGATATCACAACACATCATTCACACATAAACACAGAGATTTAGCCTGGAAACCCTTAACCGGGAAAAACCAGAAAACCTTGAAGCCACACCTCCTATATTCTCTTCATTCCATTATGAATCCTCACAATACAAAATATAGGTATTCCACAACATCCAAATAACCTAATCCGTAGACTCCAATCTCTTAATTAGGATTAAGTTACATATTTTTTGACAAATTCTAAAAATAGCCACAAATAGTTATAAATAGCCATAAAATCTATAAATGGCCGAAAAAAATTGCTCACTGCGCCCGCATCGAAAACGGCCTGATGGTCATTTTCGTCGAAGGTGCTTTTGGGATCGCCGAGCTATAGCGTTGACATGTGCACCTCCCCTTCATACGCACATGCAAAGAATATAACATATACCCAACAGGAACATAGGATTCTTTATCATCTTTATACAACTCTAATTGTCACATAGAATCACTATGGTGTCCAACTCCAAGTCAAATAAACCTTAGATCAATTTTTGAAGCCATATCACTTCAAAACTAGCAGAACAGAATGCTATGTACTCTGCTTCAGTTGTGCTAAAAGCAACACTGTATTATTTCTTTCTAAACCATGAGATCATGGCGAACCCCAGACAATAACATCCACCCAAGGTGCTCTTTCTTTCTATGACACTTCCTGCTCAATCTGAATACGTATATCCATACAATATGTAGTCATGATCTCTATCATAGTATATTCCAAATTCTATCATACCTTTCAAGTACCTCATCACATGATTTGCAGCTATCAGGTGAACACATCTAGGTTTAACTAGATACTAACTGAGGGTGTTCATAGCAAAGCATATATCTAGCGTAATAGTTGTCAAATACATCAATGACCCAATATTCTGTCTGTACTGAGTGACATCTACTAACTCTAACGATTCATCAAATAATAGCTTTAGGTTGGTATCCATGGGTGTTTCCATGGATTTACAATCCAACATATCAAATATTTTTAATATTTCCATTGCATACTTTCCCAGGTTTAGAAAAATTCCTTATGGGATTTTCCACACTTCTAGGCTAAGAAGATAGTGCATCAATCCAAGATCTTTCATCTCAAATTATTCAGCAAGCTTCTTCTTGCAATCTGTAATCTGGTTCTAATTTCCTATCAAGAATAAGTCATCCACGTATAGAAATAGTGTGGCAGGTTCATCATCCATAACCCTTAGGTAAAGGTTAGGGTCGGATTTACGCTTGGTAAAGCCCAAGTTTGTCAAGAAGCTATCTATTCTTCCATACCAAGCTCTAGGAAATTGCTTCAGTCCATACTGATATTTCTTCAACTTACATACATGAGTCTCTCTGTCTTCAAATTCAAATCCTTGTGGTTGTTCGATCTATATTTCTTCTTCAATCACACCATTTAGGAAGGTTGTATTTACATCCATCTGGTGTAGATTCCAATTCATCACGAATGCAAGTGCCATGATGGTTCTGATGGAAGTGTACCTTGATACTGGAGGAAATGTTTCTTCATGATCAATCCCCTCTTTCTAAGAGAATCCTATGGCCACAAATATTGCCTTGTTTTTTTCAATACTTCCATCAGCTACATGTGTTATCTTGTAGATACACTTGGAAGATACCACACTTTTGTTTTCTAGTTTGGGTACTATATCCCAAACGTCATTCTTCATTATTGACTGGTATTCTTTTGTCATTTCTTCTACCCATTCCTTATTGTGTACATATTCCTCGTAACTGGTAGGTTCTTGATCTACAATATCACCCATCAAGGCCACATAAATGGAGAATGGATTTAATCTCTTGCTTGTTCTTGTGGATCCTTCTGGAGCTCCATAATTTTCTACTTCTTGTATGATTTCTCTTACCCAAGAAGGTTTTATCTTTTGAGATATTTCCATAGTAGGGGGTTCCTGAGGTTCTAGCATATCATGATCTTCTGATGCTTCTATTTCAGAAGAGGGTGCAGCTTCTACTTTTCTGGGAGGTGTGTCCTCTTCATGTACTTCTTCATGCTAACACTTTGTAGATTTATTAAGTTTTGTTTCTTCGTCAAATGTTACATCCCTACGAATATCTATGTGATGGAATCCTGAAATGTATATCGTGAAGGCTTTGGATTATTCATGGTATCCAACAAATATTTCTTTCTTTCTGGAAGGGTCCAACTTGGTTCTCTTTTCTTTTGGAATGTGGACATATACTAGACAGCCAAATATTTTAAGATGGCTCACTTCAGGCTTCTTTCTTGTGTACATTTCTTCTGGATTCTTGAATCCAATGGAACTATGAGATAATCTATTATGCACATAAACTATTGTTCATGTTGCTTTGTCCCATAGATGCATAGGAATATCTTGATCTTGTATCATTGTATTCACTACTTTCATAATGATCCTATTCTTTCTTTCTGCAACACCATTTTGTTGGGGATTGTAGGGAGTTGTTAGTTCCGTCTTGATTCCAACTTCTTTAGAAAAGGATTCAAATTATTTTAAAGTACATTCTCCACCGTTATCTTATCTGAGTGTCTTGATTCTTCTATATGAATGGTTCTCTAACAAGGCTTTGAATTCCTTTAATTTCCCGAATACTTCATTCTTTGTTTTCAAGAAGTATATCCATATCTTTCTTGATTAGTCATAAATAAATGTAACATAATATTCATATCCACTTAAATATGTGGAGGGAATTAGACAACATACATCAGAATGAATTAATTCCAACATACCTTTAGTGTTTGTTTCGCTCTTCGGAAATGGATTCTTGATATTCTTTCCTCTTGCAGAACCTTTGCAAGTTCCTTCATGACCCATATTCAAATATGGTAAGCCAATTACTACTTTTCTCACATAAGGTAATTCTTTGTAGTTGATGTTAGAAAACCTCTATTCCATAGTTCACTTGAGCTAGTGATCTCATGGACAAAGGTTGTTTTCGAATGTCCTTTGAGTTTATATAATCCTCCTTCTTCTTCACCAATTACAACTGCATCTTCAATTGATTTTCCTTTGGTCCACATGAGTACTTTTCCATCTATAAACGAAACTCTATATACTTTCTTATCTAATGCTGAGATGGAAAGTAAGTTATTCTTCAAACTTGGTACATATAGTACTTCCTTCATATTCATGGGAGTTCTAGAGTCAATCTTGTAGCTTGCTTCACCAATACCTATGATGGGATATATATAGTCATTTCCTAATGATTCTTTTTTAGGAGAGTTCTTCTCTTCAAGTCTTGACAAATTTCTCTTCTGTCCTGTCATGTGCTTTGAAGAACCACTATCAATAAGACATGTATCTTCTCTAGGTATTACAGACCCAGAGAGTAATGCAGAGAACTATACATATTCTTCTACTATTTCTTATTTTGCTTTTATCTTTCGAGGTCTTTCTTCTTCTTCTTTGTCCTCATCTTTAGCTATATGTGCATGATGTATGTTGTTCTTATTCTTCTTTAATGGACACTCTATGGCAAGGTGTCCTATCTTGTGACATTTGTAACATTGATATTGGGATTATTCTTTCTTCTGACTATTTTCTCTTTTCTTTTGAAACCTCTTAGGAGGTTGATACTCCTTGTGACTTCCCTTCTTTAAGCTTTATTGTCTTCTTCCTCTTATGGTATGGGTGGCTAGCATTTGATCATCTTCTATGAGTAGAGATTCTCTATTAGCTACTCTAGATTCCTCTTGGATGCAATCTTTCCATACAATGTCAAACTTCATAATTTCTTTTTTGGCACACATAGTCTATATGAATGAATAACAAGGTCTAGTGAGGCCATTGAGAGCAGTCATAACTAATTAATCTTCATCAAGGGTATCCAATGGCTTCTAGTTTCTCCTTGAGCTGGGATGCCCTTATGAAGTAGCCTTGAATGGATTCTCCTTTACTCATCTTGGTACTCTTCAATTGAGCTCTCAAATTCATCCTTCTGTTGATGTTCTTTCCTTCATACATTCTGGAAAGAGCATCATACATTTTATTTGGTGTCTGTTTGGATGACACTTGAGGGATCAAGTGATACTTGATAGAATAAGCAATTACCCTCATTTCCTTGATTAGGTCCTTTTGGTGCTTTTCCTTAGCTTCATCTTCTTCTAGTTCTACAACTTCTTCTTTGACATCTTTCTCAATATTATTCTCTCTCAGAATGAGACCACTCCTATACTTCCATGCTCAGAAGTTTTCTATGCTTTCTAGCTTATCCTCAAGCTTGCTACTTGGGGCCATCTTATCTAGGAGGTCACTGACAAATGAAATTTATCAAAATGTAATACTGACCTTACAAGGAGATGCACTTGACTGAGGCGAGTTGGTTGGTCCACTTGGTTTCTGGAGATTCCAAATCTTCACCCTTCAAAACTTGCTTGCGAGATTTCAGTTTCTACAGATTTTTGGTTCTGTTTTTTCTGCAGTTTTATGGTTCAAGTCCAAACCAGGGTTTGTATTTCCAAGAGATCCACCCACTCAAAAAATTTGATCTAGGTTTCAATATATGCGCTCTATGGAGGCACATCTTTCTATGCAATCAAATTTCTAAAATTCTAATTTTGATAGAAACCCTAATTTCTTATCGAAGGGAGAGGAGAGAGAGTTTCACCTTGTGAAAGTTATTCTATTCAAGCTAGCTCTGATACCATGTTAAGATTTCATATGACTATTTATCATTAGTGTTTAATCCAATTTCACATCAATAACATATGTAGAATCACTGAAAGAAACACAATAACAAGATAAACACAAATTTATCATGGGAAACCATCATGGGGAAGAAAACCCAACAAAACTTCCTCTATGTAGACATATAAGCCAAAACCCCAAAACAGGTGCTCCTTCTCCTTGTTGATCTCTCTCTCTCTCTCTCTCTCTCTCTCTCTCTCTCTCTCTCTCTCTCTCTCTCTCTCTCTCTCGGCTTTTACCCTAACAAGTCGGCCCCAACAAACTTACTAGGTCGAATTCCCTTTATTGAAATTAAACTTGATTTGGTTATTAATATGAGGGATTTATACGAAAAATAACATGTTTCAGATGTATCCACCACACACACTAGCACTAATTAAGTCAATGAGACAAAATAGGGGCCATAAGAGAATCTTTCCCTTGCAGTAGAAACATAATATAAAACAAAACTAACCAACACACGAGGAGATCAAACTCCACCACATTTGTTTGTTTTTCCTTTTTCTTCTTGACATCTATCTAGACATTTCTCTCAAGGTGATAAGTAGTTCCATCAATGAGCATCAATTTTCTATTGTTATTATCAAGGGAGTGTGATGTGTCATGTCAGTGAAAAGAATCTAAGTCATGCATCCCATTTTTATCCCCAAAGGGAAGAGCTTGTCACATATAAAGTTGGTGAGAAGTGTTTTCAACTTAGCCAAAAACTTATGGGTTATGCTAGGATTGAGCTATGAATTGAGTATATTTTGAGTGCACATGGAGATAGTGTATCACTCTCATCTATGAGTTATTTTAAGGCCGAAATGACGGAATGAATGGAAACGCAGAGTCACTATTGCATGAAATGAGACTAGAGGATAGACAAAACATCAATTTGATATCTCTCTAGTATGTCATAATCATTGACACTAAATTGATCTATATATATTGAGACCCCCTTGTTTGTTGGACAATACAAGTCCTCTTGGTAAAAGTGGGCGTTATTTTCTACATGCTAACTAGTGGGCCTCTACTCCACGTCTAACCTCTTATACTAACCTCACATTAATTTGAAATATCTTTAAACCACTATCTCTCATTGTTCCCTTTCCAGTAAGTTATTTGATGGAATCCGACAGTGGAAAATTGCAATTTTGATAAGGATTTTTTACATTTTACCAAATTTTAACACTGTGAGACCTATGGATTCATCTGCAGTGTTAAAATTTAGTCATTGTAAAAATTCCTTGTCAAAATTGAAATTTTCCATTGCCAAGTGACACAAGGGGTATTTGAACCTATATCAGATGCCATCTCAATACTTATCATATGGGTTAATATGAAAACCCTCCCAATGGAAATCTAGTATGATGACTCATGTCTTATAATTTTGGAGAATTGGCTTGGTGGGACAATAATAGTGGATCGAGCCTATAATGAAGACAATGGTCACTTGGTTTCTAGATTCATTGTTGAAATTAACATTAAAGAAGGGATTTATGAGAGTTTGCAAATCAGGTTTGGTGATTTTCTATATGCCTAGATGATAGTTTATTCTAATATACCCTTCAAATGAATTTGATGCCCTCAAGATGGACATGTAGTGAAAGATTCTGATAGACATTTAAGGAAATGCACATGG
Organism: Pseudotsuga menziesii; assembly: GCA_001517045.1. Classification (NCBI taxonomy): domain Eukaryota; kingdom Viridiplantae; phylum Streptophyta; class Pinopsida; order Pinales; family Pinaceae; genus Pseudotsuga; species Pseudotsuga menziesii. The sequence continues at coordinate 274,695 of LPNX010317691.1, read as the reverse complement.
GGAAAAATTAAACTAAAATTATGATGGGGTGACAAAATAGGTAGATGAGGTGGTTATTTGAAGTGATTTTGAAGATGATAGAAAGAAGATGATGGTGAAGGTGAAGTCTTAAGCTTTGTGGTGTCTTGGGACATTGTTGGGGCTTCCTTGATTTTAGTAGGAAACATTCTGATTGAATTCAAAGGTATGATATTGAACAAATTGATTAAGCTCCCATCCATGAAAGGTATAGGGTCATCAGGGATGGGGATATATAACACAAAAAGGGGCTACTTTCAGATCTTTGACATCCTACTACAATCCAAATTTCTCATAAGAAACTTAATAAAATCCAAATTTAAGAAAAAAATGAGTGATTGTTCTATATACTTCAAAGTTTACCACTAAAAAATTGCTTCTTGTGGGATTTGTTGGATAAGGTAATTTGAATCAACATCAAATAAAATTAAATATTAGATTCTAGAGTTTTCCTTTGTAGAATTAAATTGAAAATTAACATTTCTTGTTAGTATGCTTCAACCATACATGCAGAATCCAATTGAGATTTTTGTAGAGTAATGATTAAATATTCTCTAACATAGGAATTATCTATTTACATTCCACGATTGTAGCAGGAACTTTGAATATTATATTGACTCTTTAGACAATGAAAGGAAAATATTTGATAAACACTATCATTGAAATTGGGGCCATTATCAAGGTGTTTAGATATTTATATGGATAGAAGTCAGATAGGGATTTGTGTGCTCTTATTTGCAAGAGATGGTATCAAATTAATAGTGAAAGCATGCACAAAATTTGAATAGGGCCTTCAAAAAGTCCCTATAGATGCATAGGATTACTAACATTGTGATTCAAAGACCTCCATTGTGTATAAATGGGTGAAAGGATGCTAGGTCCCTACAACAAAATTTATGTTTTCACCTTGGAACTATAATAGCGGGCAATCTTTCCTATAATTTTAAGACACTAACTTCATATTCAATGACTTTTCAACATTCTCTCTCTAGCGGTGCTTGATGCAATTATCACAAAGGAATCACCATGTATGTTTGCAAAACATCATTGATTTTCCAAATGTTTTAATTTAATCAACCTAAAATAATTTCATTTGGTTGAACACTAGCATAAGGTTTGTTTGTGTAAATTTGGTGAAAGTTTGCAAATTAGCAACTCTGATTTTTTGTTTGTCATTGTAGGAATCTTGAATGAATTTTAACTAGGGACATTGACATGCAATGATTGTGATAGGTTTATATTCTCTCATATATATTTATATTCAGGGAGTTGGAGCCACAAATTCCAATTGGACATGGAACATGTAGGGATTTGTAGACCCTTCAGGTTGGATCCTAAAATTCAGGGGGTAGGAATCTCCTTCAAGCTTATCTTGTAAACATTGAAACTTTGAAGATAAGTTTCCATGGTTTTTGTTCTTGTAGGGTTTCCACATAAAATCCTTGTGTTCAATACATTGTTTACTTTCTGTTTATGGTATGTTTGTACATGAATGATAAGTAATGATGAATGTTGTTAACATAATTTAAAGTGAAGGATAAATTGGTTAAAAAGAGCCTAATATTGATTCACTCCTCCCCCTCTCAATATTGGTGATATTTCCAACATAAACCAATATCGCTATATATATATTAGTTCCTTGTATAACCCAAAACACAGGATATATGCAACTTACACAATAAAAATGGGCATATATAAACCATCTCTAAAACAAGCCTTTTGGAGATGCTTTTTTATAACACTATCAACTTCAAAAGTTTAATTCTCATTACTTTAAGGGGGTTTTCAAATCACCGCATTGAAAATAGCTAGGGGTAGTCTTTTTAAACCCCCCTAACAGTCATAAGAATTTGGTTTATGGTGGTAGCTTTTAACAAATGGCCTCCAAAATTTAAATTGCCATGACATGTAGGGGGGTTGTCAAAACATTTCCTTGAAAAATATAATTAGGGGAGGCTGTTTATAACCCCCACCCCCCCTCCAAATAAAGACAAAGATATGAGAATTGAACTTTTGAAGGATGTTGTAAAACAATCTCCTACACAAGTTCAATTCTCATGACTTTTGGGAGGGGTTTTTAAAAACTACCTCTAAAAGTTAAATTTTAATGAATTTTACAGGGGGGGGGGTGGTTGAAAAAAAATCCTCAAAAATTTAAACTATCATAGCATTTATGGAGGGAGTTTTCAAAAAACCACATTCAAAATATGTTTAGGGGCGGTACTGTTAACCCCCCCCCCCCCAAAAAAAAAAAAAAAAAACGCATGAGAATTGAACTTTTCGAGTCAGTTGTTTAAAAACCGAATCCAAAAGTTAAGTTCTCATGGATTTTAAGGGGGTTTTCCAAAAGAATACCTAACAAAACACATTTAGGTGCAATTTTTTTGACACCCCCTCCCCCCAAAAAAAGTCATAAATATCAAACTTTTAGAGGTGGTTGTTAAAAAACTGCCCCCCAAAAATTCAATTCTCATGAGTTTTAGGGGGGTTTGTAAACAAGCCATCTTGAAAAACACATTTACGGTTGTCGTTTTAAACCCCTAAAATCCATGAGAATCAAACTGTTAGAGGTGACTATTAAAAAACCACCACCAAAAGTTCAATTTTCATGACTTTTGAGGGGCGTTTTAAAAAACCGCCCCGAAAGCTCCAAAAGAACTTTTAGATGAGTTTTTGGAAATACCCCTGCAAGCCCAACCCTAGATAAAGGGGTGAATTGTTGTAGTGATTGTCATTATGTTTCTCAGTGTCCTGCATAGAAGAAGACCAAGGGTAAGCGATAGTAACATATAAATAGTTTGTAGTAAGTATTTAAGCTTTAGGAGTGGACAATTTTATTGTTAGGTTGATACAAAATTTTCCACAGTGTCATCCCTTTCCACCAAAACAATTTCAGGAGTTGAGTTGTATGTTGACGTTGGAGCCTCCAAATACAAGTCTCCCAATAGCTCAACTTTCTTCAACTTGGAGGAACAACGTACTGACATTCAAGTGGAGATTGGTGAAAATTGAAGTTACCCAACAATTGGCTTGTGGTCTATCTCATTTCACGTGATAGCTAGAGAAGTTTTGGATCCACACAATGTGTTGTATGTTCTTTGTATGTCTAAAATTCTCCTCTCAATTTCTTGTCTAATAGATTTGAAGTATAGGGTTGAGTTTAACCATTATAAATTAATCATACGAAGTTATAACCATGATTTTAGTTGATTGTTGGCTAAGGGAGTCACGGAGGGTGTCCTTTATAGTTTGCTAGCAGTTCTAATGAAACAAAGAATTTTGTTTACCATTGGTGGAGAACTATGTGATATCTAGTATAGAATATTTGGTCACCAAATTATGGTTCCTTACCTCTTATAAAAAACATGATGATTGAATTCCCTAACTTTAAGGTTGACAAAAAAGGAGTTTTCAAGGAATGTGCACTCAACAAGCATGCAAAGTTTTTCTTCCCAAGAAATTAACATACAACAAAACATTTATTTGATCTAACAAATAGTTTACCTTATCTAAACTTTTGGAACGGAAGAAAAAACATTTTGTGCATGTATTGATGACAAATAATAAGTTATTTCTTTGAAACAACAAATAAATGAAAGTCCAACAAAGGTCATTCTATGACAAAAGATATAATTTGACCCTTTTCCAAATTAAGTTTACTATAATTGTATTCACATAATTATTTATCAAAATTATTTATCAAATAACACTTTATTAATAGTATTAATATTTTGGGATTTAATACCATTAATAACATCTTAATTAGTTTTAACACTTTCATAAAAAATTGACCACTCCTTCAATGTTCCACACAAAAATTCGCCCCTTGTTTCTAATAATGATTTTTTTTACACGCCTTCAATATCAGCATAATTAATTGTAACATGACTTTCATCAAAATGTTTACAGCTCTTTTATTGCA
>LPNX010317691.1:151797-270728 GCA_001517045.1 Pseudotsuga menziesii | reverse complement strand
ATATATATCCCTTGGAACTAATATATATCCGATGTGAAATAAATTATTTATAAGTAGCGATACTTATAACTACTCTCACGAATATGATACCTAGAACACAATGTAATCAACTCATTGGGAAAGACAAGTAATTCCCACCATCTGCATTATTAGGATCACAACCAACCTAATAAAAATTATGGGGCTTGAATGAACTTGGAACCCAAGATGAAATGAAATAATGGAGAATGAAAATAGAGATCTTAGATCACACCTTCCTTAGTGAGACTTTATCATCAAAATTGTGCACAAGGTAAGACTTTAAGACCTATACAATAGGGATTGGCATCAAGTATTAGGACATACTAATGACCTAATGGATTCATTGGATGCACACAATTCTTGAGTTCCATTCCTAGATATAGGGCAAAAAGTTGGGGTCTTAAAACATAAATGTTGTTATGGGAATTATGGGTCATATGTGGTGCCTAATTCCTCCACATGAGACTTAAATCAAGAACATTTGGTATACAAGTAAGATATCTTGGTCATGCTGATGTTTAACACACCATGAACAGTTTTCAAGGTCTAAGCCAGGCTCTAAGAACAAAAGGGGGGGTATTAAATGATAGTATATGTGTACATGGTTGATGGGCTATGCATATGGACAAAGAACAAGACACAAGCTCCACGTAGTAAACATATTCCATGTGAGAAAGATACCATGGCCATTTTGATGTTTAGAATACCATAAATGGTTCTTGAAACGTAAACCATGGTACATGGTCGAAATTCCGGGTCTTAGATCGTAACATTAGTTTGCAAGGTTGAAGGGTCATGCATAAGGCCCAAATCCACAATTAATCCTTGCATAGAGAATATTTACCATGTAAGGGAGATATTTTTAAGGCATAACAATCCGTAAATAGTTCTAAATTCCAAGGCCATTGTATAAGGAAAATAGCTCATGTCTTAGGCCATATGGATTCATATGAAATTGATTGGGACGTATGGAACCTAAGGGAAAACCACAATTCCTACATAATGATTGTTTCATGTGGGTAATGCAGAAACTTCAAATGAAAAAATGGATTAAAAAAAACATTTCATCACCCTTTGACTATAGGTTTCTCAAATCTTAACCAAATGAATTTTCATCCTTAGGGATTATATGAAAGATAATATAAAACAACATCATAAGTGAATGAATATATTTCAATCCTTAACAAATCCAAACTTATGGGAAATCCATGATGAATGACGCCAACGTGTTTTGATAAGTTCCATCCCTCTAGGGAATCTTATCTTGCATAAACTATATTTTAAAACTCTTTGTTTACAAAAATAAATACAACATAAAAATAAATCCTTATATTGTTTAATTATAATGACGTTAATTACTCAACATAATTTCCCTTAACTTATGTCAAATGGAGGGAAATTATATACCATGAAAAACATAGATGGTTGAAAATAAAATCAACAAAATACATAAGTATTGGATCAAATCAAAATTCAATGAAAACTTCATCAATATGAATAAGATGAAGTTGTACATACAAGCAGGGATGATTTTAAGGAACCATACTTATTTAGAAGTGTATAAATGTTGGCGAATATTACCAATTCTTAAAAAGCCAACTATAAAATGATTGGCGATATTTTTCAAAAAATATTTTAATTTCCAAGGATTTTCTATCGTTTATATAATAATTTGGCGATTTTTAGGGTGAAAAATGTTTACCCCATCAAAAATGGGTGAAACAGGGCTTGAAAAAATGCAAAATGGAGAATCTTTTTTGGGAGAAAAACATGGAAAAATAGCCTGATGGGCTAAAATTCGCCCCTAAAATTATCCCCACATACAAGATCCTTATCACAAGGATCCTAGAAAAACTACATATCCAAAACCCTAACTAGAAAAAACCAAGAAAAACCCTAGCTAAACCAATGATAATTAACACGCATTAATCATTCAAGATAAAAATCCTTTGAGGTAAAGACGTCCCCCCCAAAATGTCATAGAGAATTAGACTTTTGGGCATGATCTTTAAGCAACCGCCCCTAAAAAATCCAATTCTTGTGACTTTTTTTTCTTCAGGGGGGTTAAAACTGCATTGAAATGGACTTTTATGGGGGTCTTTCAACCCCCCCCCCCCTCAAAAAAAGTCGTCACAATTCGAGTTTTGGGGGAAAATTTAAAACAACTGGCACCAACAGTCCAATTCTCATAGATTTTAAGGGGTCCTATTTAAAAACCATCTTGTAAAGGACCTTTAGGGGGAGGGGGGGTCCTTTTACCCCCACCCCCACAAAAAATTGTCTTGACAATTGGACTTTTGAGGGCATATTTATAACAACCACACCCAAAAGTCCAAATTCTCATGACTTTTAAGGTTTTTTTTTTTAAACCGCCTTGATAAGGAATTTTAGGGGGGGTTTCAAACCCCCATCCCCCCCCAAAAAAAAAATGTGACAATTGGAATTTTGAGGGAAACTTTATAACCATCACCTCCAAATGTCCAAATTCTCATGAATTTTAAGGGTTTTTTGTTTTTAAACCACCTTGAAAATGACTTTCAGGGGGACGGTCTTTCAAATGCCCCTCCCCCCAAAAACATCATGACAAGGGTGGATTTATAATAACCGCCCTTAAAAGTCCAAATTATCATGACTTTTTTGGGCATCTTTAAAGCAACCGCCCCCAAAAGTACAATTATCATGACTTTTGGGTGCAGCTTTAAAACAACCACCCCCAAAATTTCTATTCTCATGACGTTTAGGGCAGTTTTTTAAAAAACCACCGTAAAAATGACCTTTAGGGAGGTCTTTCCAACCCCCCCCCCCCCCCCCCCCTAGGAAAAAAAAATTATGAGAATTGGACTCTTTTTTGGGTGGGGTTTAAAAAACCACCCCAAAAAGTCCAATTCTCGGGACTTTTGAGGGAGGTTTTTAAGAATCACCCCCAAAAGAGATAAAACAAAATTTGGGAGGGCGTTTAGCAAATCTGTCACAATCTAAAACCGCCCCAAAAGGGTGATTTTTTGTAGTGAGTGTTCCTCAAATGAACAATTTATGTTGAACAATGAGCACCTATAACTAATTATGAACCCTGTAATGTTTCCATGAGTGCATAAATGACCATTGATATATAACAAGTTCTTCTTGTTAAAGTTTCTTGAACAACAACAATTCATGCACATACTTTAGATGGAAATACTTTGCTTGTATTTGATAATATTAAAGTAATCATGTAGAATATAAAGAGGACCACAAAATGGCATAAGTGATACTAACTATTTGGGAGGAACAAACACATGTGAAAGGATAAACAACCCAATATTTGCAACATCTATTTTAGAATTTGAAGTCATGTAACTTTCGCTAAAATAGGAAATTTTGGTCCCAACGTTAAGCACAAGAAAGGAATATAGTTAAGCGCCATACCTAGCACGAATGTAACTGGTTTGGTATTGACTTTGTAGATGGATGGGAAGAGATAAGTCATCACTACCCTCCAAAAATTGAACCAACATTTGTATGTACTTGGATAATTTTTCTCGTAGCTCATACAACTTTTTGGATCTCCTTGTGCATATGTTTTGGGTAGTACTGGTACCATACATTGGCTCACTAGAAATATTAGTTGACTCAACAAAATTAGATAGTTCAATCAATTTAGGATGAAATATAGTTGATTTGGATGCCAACTTTTAAAGAATGGACATATGGAAGTATTCAATATGTGTCTTTTCTATTTCACCTATTGTATAATTGACTCCAGTAGGGGATATTAAACCATCAACTTTGGGTAGTTGAACATTAATGTAGTGGGATAGTGTGACTGACCTAGGGTTCACCTTCAACCCTTTACTTATTTTGAACAACAACATATTATTGGGGTATCATAAAAGAGATCTAGTTCACAATGAAGTACCATTGGTCCACGGTGGTTACTAGATGATGGCATGTTACAATTGGCAAGGTAAAGTGCCCTTCCATTTTCATCTACCATCTACCTACACTATGTTGCTCCAAATAAGGACTTGCATCTTTTTGGGAGTGGTGGAGTATTATGTGCATGCAAACTTGATACATAATCAAGATCCTACAAAAGGAAATGCACAATTATTCAAATGCACGTAAAAATAGAAGCAAATATAAATAAATATGCACTTACCGGTGATGGCAACAGAGAACTTGAACTTTGAATGATATGGAATGAACTGAAATTTAAATAATTTTCCATTTGATTTATTTCTCTTTTTTCCCCTACAATTAAGTGAAGAATACAATCAATATATGTCTTAACTCTTTAAAAAATAAATTGGAAAACAAGCGACATGCGATTTTAATATATCACAACTAGTTCTTAAAAAATTATATGTGCATTGATGCACCATAACAATAGATATGCATCAGTGCGCTATTTAAATATGGGCATTGATAATAAAAAAATCACAAGCACCTATGCAAAGGAAAAGCTCCACAACTATTCATTGCAGAAGTTTACACTTCTATTATTGTTGTCTTTTTGTGTAACCAATGCACCTATGTCATGAATATGCATAGGTGGGATAATAACTACTCACTACAATGTTATTTAGAAAAAATAATGTGCAAATAGAAATGTTTAATTTTACTACAGATTACACGGTACTTGTATAAGTATAGTGCGCAGTGTGATATTTTAATGATTTGTGCAATCAAATCTAGTTTAAAAAATAAAAGTAAAAATGACATGTGAGTTTATCATCGATTGTGCAAAATAGTAAATCAAAGAAAGAGAGGGAGTGAAATATGCAAGAGAGTTTTACTGGATCAGAGTTTGGGGAGAGATTTATTTGAAGATAAATTTTGTAAGGGGTCACCATGGTCACACACAATTCTGTAAAGTAGACATTTCAAGTAAGTTTTCCTTCATTAGAATAAAAAGTAGGCATAAATTTTATAAGTTCTTTGAATAAAATAGATAATATAAGAATTAGCTTCAATGTTGCAAACCTTTGTGTTCCCCTTCCTTCAAATTTATCTTCATCACTACAAACCATAGGGTTATTCTTATTTTCTTTTTGTTTTTCTATTTCTTTGTATATTTCACAATAGGATTTGATTTTCAGCAATGTAACTTTCTTAGTGGGATATATTAGTATATTAGGATTTTTTTTCTGTTGGATCGAGATCATAATGTATTTCACTTCGAAGCCAGCTTGTCCAGACTGTCTCCATAAAAAAAATTCAAAAATGCTTACACAATTTTCATTGCACATTTTATAGAAATGATGCATCGGTGCATTAATATTTCTAATATGCAAAATTTCAATTTGTTTTTTTAAAATAAAACCATTTACCATGCATATTATACATATATTACACACTGATGCATTCTATGGTATATTATGCACCGATGCATTTTTTATGTAATGTGCACACCATTTGTATCGAATACATTTTTACTTGAAATTATTTACTTATTGTGTAAAAAACTATTTTATGATTTATGTGTTTCATTCTGCAAGGCATTCTTTGATAAACGATGGCTCATCAAAATCACATAATAAAAATCACAGTGAAGGGAGCAAGGGAAATTACACATTCGACATAAATAACATGGTAAGTTTTTTGTAATTTTAATATGAAAGCAATATATTTGAATTATATGTATATTTTAATGATGTGTATTGGTTTATACATGTCATGTAGAAAAAAAAATTAAGGAAAATCTACGATATTATTTGTAATCTAAGTGAAGAAGAGAAAAAAAAAACTTTAAGAAATTATTGCAAATTAGGAAATTATGTGGATCAACATGTGATTAACATGATTTTCTTTTTTTAACTTCTAACTAAAAATGCTTCTCAAGAATAACTACTATCATGTTCCAAAGTTTGTATTTCAAATTTATTGAATCTTTTGTAGGGACATAGAGCGAGGAAATAGGATGCCCTAAAAAGATAAAAATTAAGAAGAAAGTAAATGATGATGATTTGGTCATCGGTTCAATTGGAGTGGTGTTGGAAGTCAATGAGAGGCAGAAAATGTTTATAAAAATTTGAGGGATATAGTGGGAACAACGTATAGATGTACTTTTCATTTACAATACAAAAATCAATCCATTGACTCTAAGAATTGTGATATAATTAAACTATTGTAAGTGTTTCTTGAGCGGTGGGAATTAAGACCAACGAGACTTGTAATGGAAAAAAAATACAAAGAAAAGGTATTGGTAAAAATGTTTTCCTTGAATATGTACATACTAGTCCAAAGTATACTTTGTTGATCTTTTTGCTATGCTTATTTTCATATAAATATTTATCATTTTTATCATTGTTTTTTTCATTTCTCAAGAAGATTGATAAAATTCCAGAGGAAGATTGACATGATACCTGAAATATGCCAATAGGGATGTCAATAATGGTGTACCGTAAAATTCTAGAGGAAGATTGTTTATCATTGTTTTTTTCATTTCTCAAGAAGATTGATAAAATTCCAGAGGAAGATTGACATGATACCTGAAATATGCCAATAGGGATGTCAAAAATGGTGTACCATAAGATTGTCAAAGAAATGAATATAACGACATCTCATGGGATCCATCCCAACAACAACATGCAATAAATGTATGTAATCGTTGTTTTATTTTTAATGTGCAAAGAATTTAATTATCGCTTGAATATTAATTTTCAATTTTGTTTTGGTAGCATAAAAAAAAAGAACATGGCACCCATCAATGCATCATATGAGACGACAAGGGAAAAAAAGGGTTGATCAGAAAGTTTGTAAGTGCTTGTGGTTTGCTTCAAATTTCATATTTTCTTTAATGTTAATATCAATAATTAATTTAAAATCATACATGCATTTTTTTCAAATGGGTCCTAACTTACAGTGAAGAGTGAAGACTTAAAAATTGTTTAGTTATCCCGTGAATGTAGATTTAGCGTTCAATTGACATCCCTTATTTTATAATTATTGGAACAATAAGAAAAATTTAATTATATATATGCTTTGTCATGTCATATGAAACTAACATGAAACAAAGTGTGGAGATGATCCAACATATTATTTATCGAGGACCAACATGATGAATGGTTTCAAAAATATGTGTGAAGTTTATGATTCAGTCGTTGAAATGGTGAATTTTCCATTTACATACTTATGTATATTATATTATCTATAAATGTATATATAATCATCTCATTTTATTTTTATGCTTGCATATGGAACGTGAAAATATGGAACGAAATAAAGTCAATGAACAAAGCATTTCAAATAACTCAGGAAGAATATCTCCTAAAGATGATGAAGAGATGGGGCATGGAAGTGGCCTGAGCAAATACATCACTTCAAGCAATGCTTGATGATCAATACATTTTAATGTTGCTATTGCAACTTGTATATTTTGGAATTTTTAACTATGAAAAACAAACATTATTTGTAATGTGGACATATCACCCCAATTGGATGAAGATAAGTAATAAATAATTGAAACAATGTGAAAATTACATTTTGATTATCGACAACCTTTATGATGTCCCATATTTTGGATTCTTATTTATATATAATAAAATTGATTTCTTATTATACTAGATTGTCTAATGTCACAAACTTTGTTACATTATTGATTAAATATGTGAATGATTTTGACATTGTTCCTATGAACAAAGGTGTACCCAACACGCTTTTCAAAACACAATAGTCCAATAATAAAACTAAAATATAAAATAAATATTACTATTAAAATATTTGTTTCTTGAATAATTACTTGAAAATTTGTAAAAAAAAACTATATTTACATATCAGGATCATGGAAAAATTCACCAAAGCATCATACAAAATATACAAAATAAATAAAAACTATATTTACATATCCACAACATGAAAAATTCACCATGGCAAGATACAAAATCTGTTCATATTCACCACAATGGCATACGAAATCTATTTAAATTCACTAATGTCAGAACCATAGGTTCCTTGGTAATCTCACCTTGTCAGATTATGTCCACTTTGGGATCTCATATCCATATATTATGGATGGTTATAACCGATGGGGTATTTTAGTTGTTGGTTCGGACCATTGATAAACCTGTTTGTATACGATATATTAGATCGATCTATTAAGTGGGATCATTGGATCACATTATGGATCATTGTGCTTCATTATAATGGTGTCTTTAGACACCGTTGTTGATCTAGGATTCTTTGTGCTCTCCTCTATTGTTATTCACATGTTCAAACATGGTATCAGAGCCATAGGTTTCTTTGATTTAGGTTAAGTAGCATCAGATAATTTCATTGGTGGATTCAATGAGCTTAACTCATAAATATAGTTGTTTGTCTTATGTGACCCGAGATATTAGGTTATTTTCATATTGGTGAAGCATTCTTCCCACGCATGATCATTGTTCTAGGTTTGTATTCTGAGATGGATAGCAACGTTGATCATATCTTATTGCAATGAATATTGGGGATGAATGTGAATTTCTATGGTTTATTGGTGAGTGCATTCACTCAATTGATTGGCTGAGTATTCTTATTATGCTTGAATTTACGTAGTATGGCGAAAAAAATTGTGGATTTTTTTACTGCATACTGGAGACTATAGAAAATAAATTTTGTTTGGGATGTTTTATTTCACCATCTATTCACCATAGACCAATATTGATGTCATGACCTTTTTCATAACCATGCCGAATATCTCTCCCCTAGTTTATGATTGTGATTGACCAGGTATTCCTATTGATCATCGAGGAAACCCTAAATTTTCATTCTTCTTGATCACTCTTGAAGTTTTTTTTTGTACTCAACTACCAAAACTCAACTCAAAGTCTTATTGACTTCATGTGCTTTTGATCCACAACGAAATTTTTTCTCGAGAATTGTAATCCATAATTTTCTCTGTTTTGATCTAGGCTCAAGCCCAATTGCAGAGTTTTGATTGCAACACATTTACTCTCCAAGCATAGACTCTTGTGTCCATCAATCACAACTTCATTTATGAAATATGATCCTCTCTTTGGACAACACATGTCCCACTAAGGATGTAGGTTCAACTCACCATATGCATCTCTTTGGACAACACATGTCCCACTAAGGATCTAGGTTCAAGTCACCATATGCATGTTTTTTTTATCATTGAGACCCTATGATTGGGACTACATTATTTTGTGTCAAACTTGACATTTGGAAACCAATTTTCCATCACAATTGTGGTTGCTTAGGGTTTCAAAAAACAATTTATTGAGTTTTGTCTTAGGGATCAACTAGGTAGAAGTGTAGATTGTGCCTTCCTCACAAAGATCTATCATTCCAATCCCAAAAAACAAATCCAATTAGGTTGGTAGTAGTGCACTACATGGGATCTAGTCACTACACGAGATCTGTAAAAAATATTTCTTCTAGTAATGTACTGCAAACAACCAGGCTGAGCCACACCACAATTTCCATTTTTATCCCTACAGGACACAAACTGTGGACTAAAATATACTTCATTAGAGTTGTGCACATATTCTCCATTATTGGATAAAAGCAGCGTTTAGAGGTGGCTCAAATGCTAAAGGGAGACCATGTTATGATTTTGAGGAAGTATGCTATGAAAGGAGATATTATTTTGAAGGAGATCACCATTTTCTCAAGGAATTGCTAAGCATAACAAAAAAAACTATGGAACCTTGGATAAAATCAATGGAGAATTGTGAATTTCTACTTGACCAAGCATTGAATCACTCAGCATAAACAAATTGCTTCGATTGAGCATCGATACTTTCACCATTTTTATTGATTAGGAAGTTGTGCTAACTAGTTATATCAACTATGCATAGTTGAATGGGCTAATGTGCTTGATTGAAATAAGTGACTCTTGGTTTATATACTCTTACTTGGCCAAGATTTATATTGGTTCGTCAATCCTTTTAAAGATGAATATCATATGATGGTAAAGCTTACAATCTTAATATCTTGGTTCATTTGATCATCAAAACATACATTAACTTTTCAGACGAATATTGGACGAGTGGCCATGAACTGTTATTTTGTGTGTTACCTATTGTATAGTTTAACTCTATTATTGTGATTGGAACACAGCTCAATAGACTTGTTTTCATTCTATTACATGCATATTTGATAGTTTATTAAAGATGGGTTCTTATGATGAAGATGTTCCACCTTGATTTTGTTGAGATTGAAAGAGGTTCATGAGAAGAAAGTTGTTGCTTTATAGGGATCTCATGATAGAAATCAACAAGATTTTGTTTCCTTATAGACTAACATTTCTCTCTTGTAAACTAAAAATGAAAAATTGAAGAATCAATTAGAAAAAGTCCTATACACAGCTAGAGGATGAGGATTCCCTATTCCAAACTATTATCCTACAACAAATGGATGATAAAACCATGAAGATTTATGTCCTAAAAAATAACATGGAAACCATTTTCAGGATTTGATAGATGAATTTGGGGATACATCATATCTAGTCAATGATCTAGAAGAAAGAGTGAAATAAATTTCTCATGCGAAAAATGTTTCCTTGAAGGAGGAAATTTTCAAACCAGAGAAAAACAATATCCAGTTAGCTAATGAGGCTTCCCATTTGTAGGCCTCTATTGATGAGCTTCGTGAAGAAGTTGCTCCTCTTCAAGGAGATAACACCCACTTGTTTCAGTGAATATCAAGCCTTGAAAGAAGAATATGATTCCTTATTATTGAAATTAAATAAGAAAGATGAGATTATTTAGGATATGCAGGATTGCAAGCAATGTCTTGAATGATAGGTTAGTTAATTGCAGAAAGCTCAGAATAAGACTGATGATGTTGAGCTGCCAAGCTCACCTATACTTGTTCTATTTAATATTATCGTTTGTAAACAAGTTGATTATAAGCAGGACACTGTGATGTTTTTGTTTCATCTTATGTTTTATTGGCTATTAACAATTTTATTTCTCCTAGTTTTGAGAAACACGCTATAGATATCAAATCCCAACTGTTGAGAAAGATGGGATATATTGGAGGAAGACTCAAAAAGAATGGACAGGTTACTTTTGTTCCTATTACCCTTGAGATGAAATCACCTTGAATATTATTGGATATGATGATGTTACTTCATTTTGTACCCCTAGACTGTCTTCAAGCAAGAAGGTTTTTTTTGTTGCGGGTGGAGTTCAGACTGAGTTTCCTGAAGAGAAACCTACTCATGATTCTATTGAAAATATTGATGAGTTTGTTGTTCCTCACATGCTAGAACTTGGGAATGTTGGTGCTGATGTCATTATTGCTAGTATGCGGGATTGTTCCCTTCTTGAAAGTGAACTAGAACCTGATCATGCATCCTTTATTTAGTTAGAAAAAAATATATGCCATATAAACATCCTCATCATAAAAATTTCAAGAATCATTATTCTTGGAAAGATGGAAATTATGCTTTTAGAACTTTGTAGAAAATACGTTCTAAAAGACTAAATTGTGAACCATTTCCGACTACTCACATATATTGTGGTTGGATTGATGAATGGTAATGGAATCATTTGAACAAATGTTTGAGGACTTCATACAAATGTGTATCATCGATGGTACAGTCATATAATGATCCTACTTCTTTCTATTGATTATCCTGGATTGGTTGACTAAGGTTTGACAAATGACGTCAACTGAATGGAGTTTCGATTGAAATCTTGATGCGATTTTACTTGATGATCCCTCAAGTGTTTAAGAGGGGAGGAATTGCTGACATGTAAACCCAAATTAATTTACCAATTGATTATTGAGATTGAGTAATTTGTTTATTGGGTTGGTTTGAGGTTGATTTGCATGCTATTGTTGGATAGAAATTGCCAATTGTTGATCATTGATCATGTTGTCTTATTTTCTAGTTGCTTGATCATTCAGGATTGTGTTAGAAAACAATTTGAAATCTGATTCAATAGATTGGATAATTGAGGGTGACAATGTTTTTAGAAATTTTGTAGAATATTATTGTACCTAAGTTTTGATTAGTTTGATTGTGAAATTATTCATATTTTCCTTGGAAAATAATGTTGTACCAAAGTCGATCAATGTTTGCAATTTGTTGTTTCCTCCAAGTTAAGTTTATGAGGGGGTGTCAAAACCATAAGTTCCTTGGTAATATCACCTTGTTAGCTTATGTGAGATTTTTTGATAATGCAAGTGGAGACTTTTTGGTAATCAAAGTGGACACTTTTTGGACATTTTTTGACATTTTTTGACAATCTTGAAATATCTGGAGAATTTCCTTGGTAATCCAAGTGGATAATTTTTGGACATTTTTTTTACAATCGTGTAACACTAAAAAAACTCCACTATAACCTCTACTAGAAGGTGTTTTCCTTGTAGTGCTTATAGGTCATTCATGACTTTAAGTAATAAAGATAAAACAAACTCATGATAACTAGGAAAGAAACATTTGCCATGCAAATAGATCAGACTCAAAACCCCCCATCTCTTATATGCAATACAATAAAACAAACTACATTGCAAATTGAAACATCTTTGAGAATGCAATTGTGTTTGATTATATATATGGTTCCATAGTTTCTATAAAGTCTTCCATGAACATATATATAAATAATATTCTATGTGCCATGGCATTACAACCTTATTTTTACTTGATTGGAAAAAAAATCATGATATTGTAAAACAAACTATAAATAAAAAGTATATCAACAGTTTAAGCAACATAAATAATCATATTCATATAATGAAAATGAAACATTTAGTTTCCTTATGTAAAATATTCTAATTTCCTTATAAAAAATTTAGTTGCCTCATGTAATCAAACTATCATTGTAAGATGATAAAGCATTCATATTATATAAAAATGATATCCAAACCAATTTGTTATGTACATGTTTGTCTTATATGTATCATCTAATTTAAATTTTTATTTTTTTTAATTTGTGATTGCATTTTATAATACTTAATCACTGATTTTTATATTTCAAATTATTAATGTTATATCATTTAAGAATTTTGTTTTCTATATTATTATAAAAAAACTTGGTGATGATTTTAATTATCATATACTTTTTATTTATATTACTTAATCACTATACTTAAATTTATGATTTTTCATATGAAACACATGTCCTATTAGCCCCCCTCAATCTATGATATAACTTGATATGACCTAATATAAAAATAATAATATAACCATAATCCATAATCCATTATATTAATTAATAAATATGAATTATAATAAAAAATTCTAAAATAACTTACCATGATCACAAAGAAGACACGAGTCCATCAAGAAAAGGAGGAAAAAGTGAATGAATGGGTTTACCATTTGTCCTTCATGAGCTCATTAGCACTTTCCTCTCTTGTATGTCTAAGAAAAGTTATGTATTGTATAGTTTGAAATGGATGGAATATGAATTATAATGAAAAAATCTAAAATGACTTACCAAGAGTACAAAGAGGAGACGAGTACAAAAGAGGAAAGTGGAAATTAAATATTCTTTATTATTTGCCATGCATGAACTCAAGAGCACAAAGAAGATACTTGTACAAAAGAGGAAAGGGAAAATTAAATATTCTTTTATTGTTTGTCATCCATGAAGTAAATAGCACTTTGCCCAAATTTGTATAAATATTAAATTATTTAAAAAAGATATGACTACACCCACACAAAGAGGAAAGGGGAAATTAAATATTCTTTTATTATTTGTCATCCATGAACTCACTAGCAATTTGCCCAAATGTGCTCACATATTAAACTATTGCATCACTAGCAATTTGCCCAAATGTGTTCACATATTAAATTATTGCATGTAAGGAAAGCTATGCGTTGTATAGTTTGAAATGAAATGGATGTTAAAATTAGTAAACATGAATTATAATGAAAGATCTTAAGATGACGTACCAAGTCCACAAAGAGGATAGGAGTCCACCTTGAAAAAGAGGAAAGGGAAAATGGATTGGAAATATATTGCTTTATTAGTTGTTATTTGATGAACTTTGTTCAAATATATTTAAATAGTGAATTATTAAATATTTTGTTATATGCATGTTTAAATAAAGGTCATTAGATATGGAAAGGGGAAGCTTGTTCAATCATTTAATGTATTTAAATGTTTTTCAATAATTACATCTACTTAAAAAAATTATAAATTAAATATATTTAAATATTAAATTATTAAAAATTTTGTAGTATTTATTTTTAGTAATGTATAAAAAATATATATATTTTTTAATGATTACATCTATAATATATATATATATATATATATATATATATTTTAAATATTAAATTATTAAAAAAATTGTAGTATTTATTTTTAATAATGTATAATAAAAAATTGAAAAAAAAAGATTTTTAATCATTTCATGTATATATAGAATACATCCACTTTCAACCAAGTTTGTGGAATTGAATTAGTTCTTAATATTATTTATATTATAAATATATGGTTATGATTACATCCACTTTCAACCTAAATCATGAAACCATGAGTTTGTGAGATTGAATTAAGTTTTAATATTATATCCACTTTCAACCTAAATCAAGAAACCATAAGTTTGTGAGATTGAATTAAGTTTTAATACTAATCTCACTTTCAACCTAGACCAAGAACCCATGAGTGTTTGTGACATTAAGTTTGTGAAATTGAATTAATCCACTTTCAACCTAAACCAAAAACCCATGAGTGTTTGTGAAATTGAATTAGCTTTTAATATACTTATGATTAATAATATACTTATGATTAATATATGGTTATGACTCCATCCACTTTCAACGTGAACCAAGAAACTAAAAACACATGAGTTTGTTAGATTGAATTAGTTTTTTTTAATATACTTATGGTTAATATATGGTTATGATTCTATCCACTTTCAAGCTGAACCAAGAAACCATGACTCTGTAAGATTAAATTAACTTTTAATATACTTTTGGGAAATATATGGTTATACTAAGAAAAAGGGATGGAGAAAAATTACAAACCAACACTTCTACATATTTATGTTAAGCGTGGATTTATATTGATCTTTTAACCTAAGGACTATCATACCAAGTCTTCTAAAAGGCAAGTGGTTCAATCTTCTCCAGATACTGTAATCACTTCAATTGTGACTTGTTGGTGAATGGTATGTCTCTCAGGGACAGTATAAAGCTCTGGTTTTCCTCTCAAAACCGTCATGCGGCCCACAGTTATCTACCTTTTTTTGTGTATTGGTGTATATGGCTCGAGAGGAACAAAGCTCTCTTTGAAAATAAACCAGTCAGGATTTTGGATGTTGTTCACCATATCGATTACTTTCTGCGTTACTTTCCGGTCTTTGGGATAAAGTCTAGAGTAAGGAACATTGGACCGGCCCCCAATATGTGTTATCTGTGTGGTGTCTTCGATGGTGCAGCTACTAATTCAAAAGGTGGGGCAAGTGCTTTTATAGCTATTAGTAATTTACATGTGCTCACATTCAAGTTGGGGTGTGGTCCATATACCAATACCAGAGCAGAGCTTATGGCCCTCTGGACCCTCTTTATGGTTGCCAATTTGATGGGTCTTCCTTTAAAGAAAATATTTGGTGACTCTCAAGTCATCATAAATTGGGCTTGTGGTAAATCTAATCTTTCTACCATTGAACTTTCACATTGGTGTACTGAAACTAGTGGCCAGATCCAAGATTCAGTAGATGTTGACATCAGTCACCTATTCAGGGAGCATAACCAGAGAGCCAATTGCCTATCCAAAGATGCTTTACTTTTGGATCCCGGTCATTGTGCTTTCTTTGAATTTCATGACAACACTCTGTTTTCGAGTGGTATAATGAACCTCTTTTGAGAGCTAGTGCTGGAGCTTTGTCTCCCTTTTCTATGAGCACTGATATATGGTTTTTTTTTATGCCTCTCATACTTCATGTTTCAGAAGGGTACCATCTTTGGATCAGCAATCTGGCCTCTTCTTGCACTTCAGAATTAGTTGAACACCTTGTCCATCTATTGACCTCTTGGATCTGTGGGAACATTTGAATCTTCTTTGGCATCCCTTTGTGGCTGTTTATAGCTCTAGTTTTATGGTTTATAGACTGTGATTTGGCATAATTGTTTTGTAATTCCCTCTGTGGATGGCACTTAAGATGCCCTTTAATTCTATATGAATATCAAAGACAGGTTTTTTTCTACTGAAAAAAAAAAAAGAAAGAAGAAAGAAAGAAAAAAGTGTTTCTTTGGATTCTTTTGGTTTAAGCCATTGGACTATGTAATCTTGGTTTAACTATTCAGACACATGCACCTTGAGAAACATGCATGGAGAGAATTCATGGTAGTGTTTATATAATTGAGAAGCATATTAGATCATACATAATAATTAGATCATGTATAGGTGATTGCTTGTTTTGATAAGTTATGGTAAATGTTTTAAATATAATTAAGATATAAGTAATAGTTATATTATATAAGAGGGTCTTATCTTATATAGATTGTTATTTATTTTAATGGTTTAATAGCTTTTCTTTGTATTAATGGTGAGTCAATATGATTAACACTATATATGTTGTTATTTACTTTAATGGTATTCTAGTTTTTCTTTGCATTAATGGTGGTTTTTATTAATGGTGAGGTAATATGATTAAGAGGTAAATTTTTATGTAGTTAGTTTTGAGATAATTTTTATAAATATATTTGATATTATTATATTTATTTTTTTAAATTTATTTTTAAATATAATTAATGTACTTAAGTGTATGAAACAATTAGAAAATTGGCTTAATTTGTACACATGAAATCCTTGTAAATTAATTTTTGTATTTTATATATTTAAATGATAAATCTTAGGGGTGGTAGGTGCGGGGGATCCTCTTGGATCCCAGAGGACATGTTGAACAAACCTTCGCTTGGGGCCTTGGACACAGGACCAACAACGAGGCCGAGTGGTTGGTGCTCCTACAGGGACTACAATCCTTAGTCAGTAAAGACCTCCACAAGATAGCGATCTTCGGAGACTCTTGGCATGTTATTTTCAAGATGATTAATGGATACACCTCTAGTTCAATTAGTTGTTGTCATCTGTATGATAAAGCTAAGCCTCTCATGTCTAAATCCTATGAGCTATTCCACATTCTTCACAACAATAACTCAGCAGCGGATGCCTTGGCAAACATGGGGGCCTCCCTACCTCAAGGCCACCTCAGTCTTAATGGAAAAGCCCTTTACACCAAATTCATTCCCTAATGGCTTGTCGGGCTTACTCTTTCCTCTCTTAAGGCAAGTGGTCTTCCCTCTCTCCACTCCTTGAAGTGTTTCTTGTTTCCCCTAAAGGTTTTATAGAAGAACTCCCCCTCCATTCACCTTATCCCTCCATCTTTTTTACTTCCTTCTCCCCCTCCCCTTTTCCCTCCATCTTCTCCTTATTTCTTTCCCTAGATTTTTCCTTACCCCTCTCCCTTATCCCTCCCGTCACCCTTCTTCTTCATCACACCGCCTCGCACCCTCTTCCCACAGCTGGCTCCCACCTCGTGCTCCTTCCCGAAGGGTCTTCTCACTTAATGTGTTGTCCTACATATACTCATATCCTCACCACGTGGATCTCACTCAACCTGCATCCTTTCTTGGACAACGCAGGATTTATGGCTCACTTCCCCCGGGCTAATTGCTCTCCCCCCTCGCATGCTCCAAGTCTTATCGCTCTCCTCACTATGTCTTCTCCTCGAAGCTGCCTGCAATCTCATTTCTCTCCATCTCTCAGCTCTGTCCATCATGTGATTCCTTTGGAGCGCATTCTCTTGGATGTCATAGCAGGCGTAGACAAAGGGTGGTTGCAGGAAATTCCGTGGGAAGCTCTCCCTCTCACTAGGACTTTCGTGAAGGAAAGGCTCGCCCTCCCAGCCTTCTCCTCTTGTTCTTGTAGCACCCTTATAGGCTCTTCGTTGTGGTTTGCAAGCATTGATTCTAGCCCTATTCTCCCGTCTGACGCTCAGTCCCTCTCTGCTGAGAAAAACACGATTTTGGGCTGTCACTGTTCAGGGTGGAAGGAAGGTGCAGTGGGCATTTTATCTTGCCGAAGCAAGGAGGGTGCCTCCCTCCAGTAGGAGCTTAAAGTGCTAAAGTATATCCTTAGTGGCCTCTTTGAAGAGAATCAGGCTTGTGTGATAGCAGGTTCAGTCCGAGCTCTGCATAGCAACTTCGCTCGTATCGATATTTCTCCAGGAAATAGCAGCATATCTCAGGCTAACGAAAACATTGGCATTATGGACGTAAAGAAGAATCTCAGGTGTCTCTATGAGATGATGGCGATAGGCATAATGGATAATAAGGAAATAGTACAGGAGGTCAAGAGCATGGGGGAAGTGGTAAGTTATACATCTCTGCAAATCAACAATCATGATGCAAGTATCGACGACAACAAGAGCAACCTCAGGGAGATGAGGGGTAAGGTCGATAGAATTCAGGAAGATCTCTAGCGCCTGATCAAGATGAACCAGTGTAGCAAGGCAAACAAATCCCCTGCAGCTACAACGCACCCCATGGAGGAGGAATCAGTGGTTCAGCCCACGAAGCCCAGAGGCAATCCTTAATTGGTTCTCTCTTAAAAATGTTAATATGTTTTATTGTCTTTTGCTTTGCAGTCAGTTTATAAGGTTATACACTACTCCAGGCACTAGTTGTTTTGCAAATTCCCTCTGTGGAGTTTTTTGGTCATCTCCTTGGACCAGTTTTGTATGCAGCATTTTTGAACTGCAAGAACTCTATGTTCCCGCTTTACTCTTTGTAATGAATGGTTGTGCACAACCTGTTTTATAAAAAACCTTTATGTTTCTGTTATAAAAAAAAATGATAAATCAACATATAAATTTTAAATATGAAAATTTGAGGGAAATTTTAATTTAAAATTATATTGAAAATGAAAAGTTATTTAAAGAAATTGTAAAATTTTCAAAATAGATAGCACATATAATATATTAAAATTTTTAATTTTGTGGATTATAACCATAAATTATGTATATGTTTCTAATTAGTTTTATTTTTATTAAAACAAAATAATTAAAAATTAAAAATAAATTAATATTTTTTATTTTTTATTTTAAATTAATAATAACAAATTAAACTAAAAATTAATTGTTTTTATTAGAAAATAATAATGCATAATATTTTTTCACACATTAATACTTGAAAATTAAGATTTTGACAAATTACATCAATCATTACATAAGGGTCCAACAAGACCATCATGTCATATATATATATATATATATATATATATAATTTGATTTGATTAAAAACATTTATATATATTTTTAAAGTAAAATACATGAGCTTTCTATTATTGAACAAAATACAAGTTATACAATACAAAAGTGCAATTATCATGCTTCTAAAGAGAACATGCTAACCAACCTAAGTAAAAATTTTGCTAAAAGTAAAGTCACAATTAAGATCCATATCCTGCATGTAAACAGGAAACCGGGACTGGGAAAGCAGATAGCAAAAGTAAAAAATACATAATAACCATGCATATTGTCATGACCTTCCCATAAAGGGAAACCAAGGGAAACCAGGAGTACACCATGACCATAAAGCCTATACAACTTAACCAACATGCTAATTGGATAAAAAAGAAATTGCTTAAGCATAGGAGCTTACCCGTCTTCTTTAGGTATGGAATTACTTGGCGAAATTCCAACATGATCTAAACTCTCTATTGCCTACCAATTGATAACTTGCATTTAATGCCTCAACCAAACCAAATAATCCCTAATGCCACAAATGACCTGGAGAGGTCCCCTCTAGAAGAACTCCTGCTACATTAAGACCTGAGCTAGAATCATTTTGATCGTCCAATAGGGATTTATAACTTCTGTTCGCTCAAGGTCTATCTCTTTCTCTTTGATTAAGAAAGCTTCCATCACTTCAATGGTGGACTCAATATGGGAAGGGACCTCCTCTTTGAAAGCTTGCTTCAAGTCACAGTCATGTCTCTCTTGCTTGGCGTGTCCACCCCACCACGCTTGCTACATGCCCGTCGTCGAGGAGCAATGATTGTTTGGATCTTGAAACTAATAAGACCAAGACCTATGTCTTTTTCCCAGCTCAACTAGTAAGAGTGAGTATACCATAACTCTCCAATAATAATCTATTCTTGTACTTGCAAACACTGCCTTCCATTACATTCCCCTCTATGCTAAAAAGCCACATGCAGTTGAGAGTTAAGTCACACATTCCCTGGATCTCATCACTCCTATCATCACTGATGCAATTCAAGTCCTTCATATCCTCCAACTCTATGGCTTCAATCCTTCGAGCGTTCCTTTTAATTTCTTTGCTCGAGGCACTTGCCCTGCATAAATGTACCCATGTCCACCAAAGTTGAGGTAAAGGCTACTACCCTCCACCCATTTACTTTGTTGTCCTTCACATAGCAAGAACTACCTCTAGTCACATTCACCTTCAATAAGATTAAACTCCTGCATGCATAAATGCGTTGTGGGAAGGCGAGAGTTAAGGAACTTGTAGCCGCTCGCCTACCATGTGTCTCTTGACTATTGTGCATGATAGGCAAAGAGAAGGTTTGCATTCGAGGTTTGTTCGTTGTCTTATTAAAAAATGACATACAATTTGGTTTGTTCATTATCTTATTAAAAAATACTTTGAATGTTTAGAATACTAGCATATAAAGAATTAGAAAAGTCCAAAAATAAAATAAGATTAAAAGTACTATTAAACTGATGTTGTGAATTTGATATAATATAAACCTTATTTAGTATCTATATTCAAATTAGCTAAAATTTTATAACTTTTACGTGAAGCATCTCACAATTTTGGATAAAATTTTATCTTTTACTTGAAGCATCTGGATAATTTCTTGTATTATCTAATTATGTCGAAGTTTGTTGTTTTCATAAACCTTATTAATGAATTAGAAAGTGGAAAAATAAATATACAATATAAAAATACCGTATCTTTATGGATTGCTTCAAAAAGGCCTTGTCACTTTTATAGGCCTTTGTCATTTTATTAAATTGAGAAATGATTAAAAAAGCCTTGCAAGGTTTACTAAAATAAGAATATGGATTGCTTCAAAAAGGCCTTGCCAATTTTATTAAAATGAGAAATGATAAAAAACCTTGTCAGGTTTTGTCACTTTTATTAAAATGAGAAATGATAAAAGGCCTTGTCACGTATTACTAAAATAAGAATTAGAAATATCAGGTTCAAACTTTAACGAGGAGGGGTTGAAATATTTAAACTAGCTTGCCGGGGGTCATTTTCATGTGAAAGAAGTGCCTGGCATTGAAAAAAATACATATCAATTTAAAGCAATGTACCATGTATTTTGCTTTTTTTTATTATTATTAAATTTAAGTTTTGATTTTATAATAAAGTTTTGTTTAGATCTTAATATTTGAAAGCTAACTAGTTGAGAATGATAAATGAGTTAGAAGCACAGCATTAAATTTAAGTTTTGATTTTATAATAAAGTTTTGTTTACATCTTAATATTCGAAAGCTAACGAGCTGAGAATGATAAATTAGTTAGAAGCACAACATTAAGCTAACACTCGAGAATGGTATTATAAGATGCACTGTGTTTAGTAGAGATAGTTGTATTTAATTGTGTGATTGTTTTTTGTCATTTTTTTGAGCTTTTATTTAGATAATATTTATGGGCTTTCTGTATATTTTCCCCTGGTACATCTTGGGTCAGCTTACTTTTGGTGTGGATGATGTGAAGAGTTATAGTCTCAGGACCGTCTTTATTATGGTCTTTTGGACTATGCTTGTGATTGTTACTTTTTTTTTCAAAAAGAAAAATGTTGTTCCTTGCTATTCATGTGAATCAAAGGTAACAAAAGTAGGGTTAAAGCGACTACAAGAGAAAATACACCAAGCTGGTACTTACCAACAAACAATCCAGGCAGAAAAGAGAAAGTATATCTCTGGTTACACAAGTATGAGATCATCCTAATGACGGTAAACCAATCACACATCTACAGGAAGTACTGTAGGAGTCTTGACTAAGAGTCCAAGCAAAGCTCTAGAAGGGCAAAGGGGACCCCTTAGACTGATCGAAAAGGAGCAAGATGTGTAATGCACATACAATAACAAGACCATGCTCGAAATAAATAAGTACCCATCCAAAGTAACTGAAAATGAGTAGAGCCAAAAGGAGGGACATACTCATCCATTAAAATAACTGGATAGTAGTGCTCCCAATCATCTTTCCATCATAATATTCCATACAGGTGAGAACACCCTTATCCAAAGTAAGAGCTTCCTTGGATAATGAGTCAACACTCAAATTATACTCCCTGTAGATGTGCAAGAAATTTATAGTGTAGAAGGAAGATTTCAGTGCAACAATAAGTTCACACCGATGAACCAGGTCCAAAACATTTAGTTCTGCCACACATCTAGCCGAGTTAATGACCACCTATGTGATTGATATCTTTATCATGCTGATGTAACTTGTTACCTTTGATTCACTTTGAATATCAGGGAACTGCTATTTTTCTTGTAGAAAAAAGAGATAATTGCATATACAAATATATCAATATAGATTCATTTTAAAAATATCTACCAAGTGGGATCACATCTTTCTAACTGCAAACTATTTTTTAAGAGTAGAAATGTTGAGGAAATGTAAATGAAATGTTTAGGGTTTTAATTTGTAATTATATATATATGGTTATAAAAAATATTTTAAAACTAAATTGAGCTTATATGTTATTTTTTATAACATTTTAGTATTTTTTCTAAATGACTAGTGTCAACTCTAGGATGAGCAGTGAAAAACTTATAAATCTTCTCTTATTAGATTGTATAATGGACCTCTTCTACACAATATCCACATGTAAAAAACAATTGACAAAAAATTCAATCATCAATTACCAAACTTGTATGTAGCATATAACAAACTTGTATATATGAAAAATATTTTACATGCAGCATAGAATTAAATGCTACTGAGGCAGCACTGTGAACCTTTTGATCTCAAACAGATTGAGATCTAAGGGCAAGGGCTATCCATTGAGCTGCAGAGCATTTAATGCTGCTGCAGCAGACACCCGTCAAAATTGCCGTTAACAATCAAAATATGAAACGTTTTCTGTATTCTAAGCCAGATTTTGACGGTCTTTGTAAAATCTGAGCTATATTTGACGGGTAAATTGGTCCATGACTGACATGGTCTTTGTAAAATCTGAGCTATATTTGACGGGTAAATTGGTCCATAAGTCTATCCCTATATCTAAGCAACCCACAATGCTGCCCTCTCAGCATTTAATTCTCTACTTCATGTTAGATATTATTGACCAAGAGAACACTGAGAAAAAAAACCAGAAGGTAAAATAACAATCATTCTATTATGTTTATTCAAGAGTACAAAAACGGAAAATCCGTAGAACAAGAACATATAACTCCGACAAATGGCGAATCCCAAGAGCCGAGAGATGACGACAGTCAGGCCAACATATAATTACGCCAAATGGCGAATCCCAAGAGCCTGAGATGACGAGCATCAGTATCAGTACCCTTTAAAGTCATTTCCGCCACCAGCCAATATATAAATCTTGTAGATCTTCGATTACAGTACTGCGTCCCATCCATAGTGTCTTTTAGCCAATGCTATAATCCAAGTGAGCATTTTCATGGAGGAAAAGATCTTCTCACTTGAGATTTCTCCAGTACTATCTATTTACCAAATAATTGAGTTCATCACCGATCATATCATAGAGCTACAAAACATCCATTTTTTTTTCGTTTTTATCTTTACATGACATCAAACTTCATATATATCTACCCAGTTGTCTAAACAGGGACTTTTTGACTTTTTTTCGGCTGTTTTTATTAGTTTTTGGCCATGAATCTTCACGGAATTTTTAAAACTCTAAAAAACACTGCTAAATCTTACAGAGTGTGGGTGTTGGGGGTTTCATGTCACTTGATTTCATTTCTGAGCTTAAAATTGCCCAGCAAACAACATAAATTATACATTTTAAGGATTAAATTCAAATAAGTGAGTTCACTCCATATCACATTACACATTTACAAAACAACCATTTAATGTTGTTGTGAATTATCAACTATTAGATTGATTGTTAATTTAGATTCAATCATTAATATCTCTCTATCTAATAATATTAGATATAGTATTAATATTAGATACTGGTAAAAATACAAAATTAATTGATTATTTTATTTTATTGTGATGAAGAGGTCTATTTTAGAGCTTATAAATTAAAATCATAAACATTTTTTCACATTTCTTTAATATTTTTAGTAAAAAAACATTTGTAGTTAGATATTTGTTTCTTTCACTTCTTTCTTAGTTTTTTTTAAGATGAATCTATGTTAATATAATATCAAAATTCATTCATATATATCTCCTAATACAAATCTAAGAAATTGAATTGTAGCCAACAATTAATTGAGGTACTAAAAGAACTATTAAAAAGATATTGAAACTGTTTTCTGTTCATTAAGTTTATTAATTCTTTCTTAAGATACTGGATTCCATTAAGGAAAATGATTCAACATACATTTTGATATGATTTGGGGGGTGACACATATTGTAACAGTGGGATAATATAAATTCATTAAAAGATCAATGGTGGCAAAGTTCACAAAGACTATTATGCGATGTGCACTAGTGGATTTTAAGTGAGAAGATGTTAAACAATTGTATTAAAGTGGTTATTACAATTTTTAATTAAAAACAAATCATAAATACTTTTTTATATAATGATAAAGAGTCAATAACTAACATTTACGATTAGATTAGAACAAGCCAATTAACCATTTCTATGTGTTTTCTGTAATATGTCTCCCCATCTTTATAGCTATCTTTTAATCACTTCTACCATTAACAATTTCTAAATAACAAACTGTGTTTTCTTTAATATGTCTCCTTAAGACTATCTTTTAATCACTTCTACAATTAACAATTTATGAATAACAAATTGTATTTCCTCCATTATACTTCTCTATGGTTATCTTTTTAATCATTTCTGCTGCACCTGTTAACTCACGAAATAAAACAACAACGATTACAATAGATTTAAAATATCACCAAACAGACTTGCCAATAGAACTTTTAAAATTTGCAGAGTTTCATATAAAAAACACATTACATGACTGTTTTACAAGCATACCTTTATAACAAATCTTCCAGATGATTATCATTAAGATTAGCCAGCATACATACTGCATTATAATATAAAAAATAGGTTAACATATTAAACAACAGAACAAACATTTTTTAATTAACAAACTGTGTTTTCTCTCATATGTTTCCATTCCCTCGCCTTTGTAATCTGTTATATTGCAAATATCAACTCACAAAATAAATTTCCTTTGATCACCCTTTATTCGTTTCTGTGGAAAATATCAACTCACAAAATAAAATTCCTGTAACCACACTTACAATTGATTTAAAACAGCACCAAACAAACCTGCCAATATCACTCTTAAACTTTACAAATTTTCATTTAAATGAAACATATTACATCATTGTTTCACAAACATACATTTATAACAAATATTTCATATAATTAACTGCATAAAAAAGTTAATCTCAATTACTTCATATATTTAAAAACAAAAGAAGTTTAAGAAAAGCCTTCAAACCGTCGATTCTTATAACTTATTAAAGTTAAAAATATAATGCGATATTTTCAGTAATAATAACTAGGAAGAGATTATTGTTATAAACCAATAAACTCAGATAACACATATCTATTAAAAGGGTTCGTACAATTAAGAACTAACCACTTATATGATATATCTGTAATTAATAATCGATATGTTTTTGGAAGCATAGGGAAGTTTCAGCTCTAATCTCAACTATAAGTAATATGCTTTGTAGGTTGTTGTATATTGTATATGTTTAAAAAATGGTTTAATTCATAGTTTTTTATATATTTATTTTTAAAAGTTTAAACTTATTTATTTATAAAAACAATAAAATAACTTCAAACATTTCAATCTTACATATGTGTAAAAAAAACAACAAACCAGCTTTAAAGATTTCAATCTTAACCTTAA
This sequence comes from Pseudotsuga menziesii, assembly GCA_001517045.1. NCBI lineage: Eukaryota > Viridiplantae > Streptophyta > Pinopsida > Pinales > Pinaceae > Pseudotsuga > Pseudotsuga menziesii. Next base: position 244,760 of record LPNX010317691.1, on the reverse strand, counting down.
CAACAATAAGTTAACCAGAAACATTCACAACTAAAGCATTTTTTTAGAACAGAGAAAATACATGAGTGGAGCATTTTTAATAACAAAGAGTCAACAACAAACATGCACGGGGGAGAAAATTAATCAGTCTGCAGCATAGCAATGATTGCGGCTGCACACTCATTGCAATCTCAATATTTTAAGATCCAACCACCAGCAATGAATCTGCTGCAACAATCATTACTCTGCAACACCCAAGTTAATGATGGCCATGCATAAGTGAAGCATTTTTAATAACAAAAATATGCACTAGTGGAGCATTTTAATAACAATCACTTTACAGGTCCATATAATTGTAAGGTTGAAAGTAAAAAACACATGATAGTTTCATAAATATATCATATGCCTTCTGAATAAGGTTCATAGATGCTTCTGCAATTAGGTCACATACATGCTTCCATAATACATATTAGATTTAAAAAAAGAAAAACAGAAGCAGCTTAATATACCATGCTTTTATATATATTTTAGATTAACAAAAAAACATAATCAGCTTTTACCATGCTTCCATAATATATATATTCGATTAAAAGAGACATAAGCAGCTTATACCATGCTTCATAATATATATATATTCGATTAAAAAAAACATAAGCAGCTTATACCAATGAAACATGATTCAAGCTGGCCTGTTCTCACTTTGTTCATGGACATTCTTTAGATGCCGCAGCTTGGCACAGTGCCATATATATACAGTAGTACTGAAACATGGATCTGTGTCAAGCTGCGGCGTTTAAAAGATGCCCATATATTTGATCCCTCTGTGGCCCTATCTCACAAAGGCATAGAAATTCCACAACTGGCCAAAGAAATTATATGATCATAACAACAAACAGAAAAGCTCTAACGAGCTTAGAACAATTCATAAACTACAAGGAGTGAAGACCCCTATATATACTAAATCTGAGGGTGAGGGGGTGTGAACAAGAATTCAAATATTAGAAAGTTATCTGTGTAGAATTCAAAGGGGTTGTACACAATGAGGTCTTGTCGAGGTGCGAAGAAGATGCCTCCGTCCACCAAGGTCGGCAGTATGGATTTAGATCCGTAAAGGCCTTGGCGTCCCTTCCAGTCTGTGTTTGGAAGAAGGGATATGGTTTTTTAAAACAACGAGCGTGAGTGCGTGTCCTTGATTTTCTAAATTTGTAAAGAGGCCGAGAGCTCTGCATCACCAGACTCTAGTAATATTTTTTTTCTTTCTTGTCATAATTGCTATATAAACCTCATTCACAAAGGTGCAGGCTTTGAGTACACCAAAAATCAGGCTCAAAGGTTTTTTCTAAGGGTTTATGGGAACTTTTGTTATTTTGTTATTGCAGGAAACCCTAACCTAGTGCTATGTCAGGACGAATATCATCCATGGCTGTACCTGAAGATGTGGGCAGGATTAGATTGGAATTTGAAAATCAATTCCCCAAGAACGGGGCTACGTTAAGGAGAGTTGGTTTTTTATGAAGAGTTTTTGGAGTTTATCATCAAAATTCAGAGAAGACCAGTATGGATTTATCCATGAAGTGTAGATTAATTGATTTGTGTGGGGTTTAATTCTCAATAAAATAGCTGATTCAAACTTTATGGGAGGGTTGTATAAGGTCTCTGGTTTAAACTTAATGGGAGTTGTTGAGATGGAAGTTGTCATTATTCTTGCACATTTTCTGGGTGTTGAGGCTGAGAAATTTAATAATAATACTAATATGTTGGAATAGGCAGAGGCATATACTTACATATGGATAATGTTTTCTCCCTAAAGAAATTGACAAAGGGAATGGTCAAATGTTGGCATTGGAACCAACACACTAGGCTTGTGGTGCTTACTCATTTGTGCTAAAACTTGGGTATAAAACACCTACAAGTTTTAAAACACCTATAAGTCTGAGGAAACTCCCAAGTTATCATAAATTGGGTGTTGGGGGATGCACAAGTGATGTCACTTGAGCTCTAGGACTGGTTAAACATTATCAAAAGTGTGATGAAAGATTTCACCTTCTTATTTTTCAATCATGCGTACAGAAAACTAAAAGTTGAAGCTGATACCCTCTGTAAGCTGGAGTTAGGTGATGGATGGTAGATTATGTTCCTCCTTTTTTTGGTGCAGGCACATATTATCGAACAGGTCATTTGGATCTGTTTAAATAGTCTCTTTGATATTTATGTTACAATTTTAAGAAAGTCTGATGATTAATGTTTTTTTTTATTAGATGTTAATGCACAAGTGATGTCACTTCAGCTCGAGCACTGATTAAACAATACCAAAAGGGTGATGAAAGATTTAACCTTCNTTTTTTTTTTCTGCAGGCACATGCTATGAAACAGGTCATTTGGATCTCTTTAAATAGTCTCTTTGATATTTAGATTACAATGTTAAGAAAGACTGATGATTAATGTCTGTTTTTTTATTAGATGTTAATGCACAAGTGATGTCACTCCAGCTCCAGCACTGGTTAAACAATACCAAGAGCATGATGAAAGATTTCACCTTCTTATCTTTCAATCATGCATACATAGAACTGAACATTGAAGCTGATACCCTTTCTAAGTGGGAGTTAGGTGATGGATGGTAGACTATGTTTCTCATTTTTTTCTGCAGGCACATGCTATGGAACAGGTCATTTGGATCTGTTTAAATAGTCTTTTTAATATTTCGGTTACAATGTTAAGAAAGACTGATGATTAATGTTTGTTTTTTATTAGATGCTATGTATATTTCTGTGTATGTTTTTTTGGCAAAAGAACAATACTAGGTCCGAAGGTGATCAGTATGGGAAGGATGTTCTGTTAGCTCTCTTTCAGTCCAGTCATAGACTATGAAGATCTCTTTTTTGATCTTTGAAATTATTGTAAATCAAATACAACTTTACCATAAAATAAAATTACTTTTTATTATTGAAAAATACTGGCTGCTAAATGAAGACTCCCATCTACCAAATAAAGACTCCCAAATGAAATTCTATTATCACACTGACTACACATTACCATGTCACTAATTACAGTTTTATAAATATAAATTATTTTACACATTTAATAATAATAAAACCTCATCATCACAAACAATTTGTCAGAGCAAACTTCCTTAACGAGTATGGCTACCTTGCATTACATATTGTATAAATATGTAAACGTAGCGTACCTTTGGATTCCGGCCACACTACTCTGTGAGCATTAGACTCCACGTCACAATTGCCATACATCTCGCAAAACATTAAACAATGTACTCTTACAACTAAAATTCACACAGTTAGTCAAGTTGTATGATTTTTTTCATAAAATCTGTACAGTTGCAATTAAAATCCATACAGGTCACTCAAATATATGAATTTTCTTACTTTCGAAGAAAATCTGTACTGTTATAACTAAAATCGATACAGATAACTTAAATTGTATGATTTCTCTTCTCCTAAGATCTCTACTATTTGATCTAAAATCCACACAGGTACCTCAAGTTGTATGATTTTTCTCTGTTGATACTCTCAAATTTATTATAGCACATTTGTTGGCCAGAATTCTATGGCTTGAAATTCGAAGAGAAGAGAAAATGGAAATAAATGTACTACATTCATGGGTTACTTTCTCATAACCATCGTTACAGTACATTCATCGGCCATATTAAGAAACTGTAATATAATTGTATTGCTTGAAATTCAAAGAGAAGATGGAGAGCCGAAGTACAATTACATTCGTGGGTTACTTTCTGGTAACTATCATGAACTCTGATTTCTACTACAGACGGGGTTCATCCCTCGTTTAGGCTCATGCTTAACGAATTGTTCCTGCCCAAGGTGGTTATATTGCAATAGATTTAACAGCTCTCTCTGTTTGTAATACAAATGGCGGACGGTTGTTCATTTTCATAAAATACAAAACAGTACCAGTTTCTTTTTATAAAAAAACAAAAATTTAAAAAAGAATCCTGCAATAGAATCAGAAGTCTCGAATACAAATGAAAAAAATAATTTGTCATGCTTTGAAATCCATTAGAAGTCTCGAACGAAGGCAAATGAAAAAAAGAATTTGTCCTCTTTGAAATCCATTTGTATGGATTGCTGGGGATTGTGAGGGTGTTGGAGTAAAAGGTTTAATAGCTAGTTACATGATATTATTTTTGGTCATTTCCCTGGTCATTATTGTTGTTTTTCTATTCAACATTATAAGAAGGTGAGGGTGTTAGGATATTTTTTTGAAAATTGTGCATTATTGTGTTGTCCTCTTCTTGTTAATGTTGTCTTTGGTCATAGGTGTTGTTCCTCTATTTGGTATTGTTTGGGAGTGTTACGGTAATATTGGAGTCAAGGTTTCAGGTTGTTGTATGCATGCATTGTTGGCATATACTTTTGTATGGCTATCACCCTTTGTTTGGTGTTGCATGGGATAGAGCATGTTGTTGATGCTTCTTATTTTTAGTTTTTTTGGTCATGTCTTTGGTATTGTGTGGGAGTGTGACGGTAATATTGGAGTCAAGGTTTCAGGTTGTTGTATGCATGCATTGGCATATACATTTGTATGGCTATCACTCTTTGTTTGGTGTTGCATGGGATAGAGCATGTTGTTGGATGTTTCTTATTTTTAGTTTCTTCTTGGTTATGTTTTTAGTTCAGCGATGCTATCTTTATGTTCTACCTTGTGTGGGAGTGTGAGGGTATTAGTGGAGTGGAGGGTTCAATGCATGATTGGTGCATATTTCTATGTGGTTATTTTCCTACAGAGGGTGAGGATGTTGTTGGTGGTTTGGTATTTGACAGAATTAGGCATTCCGTTTGTTGGAACAATTGAATGCCTTTTGGTGGTTGTTCATTTTGTGGCGTTGTTGTTGGTTGTTAGTGTTGACCTTCTAGTCGACATTGTGTGGGATCTTCTTAACAAGAGGGTGAGGGTGTTGTTAGGGATGGTTTACTAAGTTGTTTCTTCTACTCTTTGGAATGGTATATGCAAGTAGCTATGTGTTGTTATTATTGATTCCCTACTTTGTTTTCCTAAGTTGACAAAGTTGTTTAAATATTTTACCTATTGATTTTTGCTTCTCCCTTTTCACATAAGCTTTGTGTTGGATTTTTTTTCTTTAATTTTGTTTTGTTGTATCTAGAATGGTTTCTCATAATGGTGGTGTTCATGTGTCACAAAACAATGTAGGGTTGCATTTGTTTTCCTTACGTGTTGAGTTTTCTTACCAATATGGAAAGCATGGCATGAGACCATGATCACACTTATCAAGTTCGAAAGAAACACTATGTAACACCCCGGTATTGACCCCAAGGGGGAGGAGAATGTGTGCCCCAGTTTCGACCCCATGGTATTTAATTGTACATGATGTAAATATTGTATTGAGATCATGGCATGGAGCTCAAGGCTAAGGCCCTGTCATCGATGAATGTTTTGTGGATAGGTGATCAAGGCTGATACCTATGGTGATAGTGCTAAGTCAAGCACAGTAGATATATTTTGATATATCATGTAAATGCACAAATTAATATAAAACCACAGCTAGCTATGGGAATGCAAACATTAAAGAGATGGGGGCATGATTCCACAAGGGATAGGGAGGGGAAATATTCAAACCCTTGAGCCAATGGGGAAAGTCCATATGTCAAAGGGAAAACCCATAAAGCTGTCAACTACCTATTTTGTCTTTTTGTGCCAGCCATTTATTTTTGCAAGAAATTGGTTGAGGAAGTTATTTTCCTTGGGATGGGAAAGGTATGGAGGTCAAAATTCGAATTGGGAAGACCATCGATTTTGGAAAAACGTGTTTGGATTATGGGGTAAGTAAAAGCCCACAAAATTTCTGCCCAACCCATTAGGCAAGGACGTCCTTCATTTCCTCACGTGGTTGAAGCTTGGGAAGCTCTCTCCTTCACATTTTCTGCAATTTTCCCATTTTTCCCATGGTTGGGAAGTCGTTTTGGGTAATGCTTAGTGGCTAGGCTCTCTCCTAGACGTTTGTCTATTGATTCCTCATTCCGCGGCTGGGAAAATCCGCTTTTGGTATTGTTCAGTGAGTGGGCAGAGAAGAGATCCATGATTTTGGGGGTTTAAGAGGGTGTTTTTTTCTTTTCCTCATGCAACTGAGCTTTATGGGTGTTTTCCCCTCACTATTTTTGTTGTTTCGTCACTCCTTCATTCCTAGAAATCCATCTTGTTGTTGCTGAGTGCATGTGCAGCAGGGATTCACATTTTTGGTGTTTGTTGGGGTCGTATTTTCTCCCGAAATGCCATAGGGGTTTCCTGATTTTGGGATTCACAATTTGGTTGTGAATGATGGTCATTATTTCTCCTAAATGTCCCTGAATGTTTTGTGAAATCGGTTTTACAAGATAGATTGGTTATCCATGGGTTCCCAACGTTGGTGTCCTTCCCTCAGTGAAAATCCTCTATTACAGTGTTTTCCTTGTGTACAGTGAGGAGCCTATTTTATCGAGTTACAGTGTGGGCTGCTGTGTTTTCCCGTGTTTGAGGTATTGTGTAACCCTTGGGTGTTTCTAATTATGAATGGCTTGGTAAGCCTGCATCCTATTAACCCAATTAGGTGTTGGTTTGGTTGGGCAGTTTGTGAAACCCAACTGTGTGTTCGCTTGACTGTGGGTGTATGGTCTTGCTGTGTGTAATCTTGTTGTTCCCTAGTTCCCTGTGGAAATCATGCCCAACTCGGGGGTGGCAGTGATGCTGAGAGATTGATGGGCACACTGGTCTATGGTTGGGTGGAATGTTGCAGTGACATAGCTAGTGGTGAGGAAGCTTCTTCTCTAGATAAGTATTCTTGTGTGTTTAATCTCTGTAATGTATTTAATTGATAAAGTATCATGAACATGATGAATGCTGCTTGTTTTATGAATTATGAACAAGATGAATGTGTTGAATGAATGATTTGTTTCCGCTGTATATTTAATGAATTATACATCTGCATTTGTATTTTATGTTCAAGGCATTTTATGTTATGTTTATGGGGCTAGATTTCCCGTTTGATAGCAGCAGCTTCGTCGCATCCTCTCCATCGGCAGAATGAGGGGAGGGGACATGACAGTGTGGTATCAAAGCATTGGTTGCAGCATTGGGCCTCAATGGGCCAAGATGAATAGTGGACAGAGGAAGAACCATCCTCTGTGGCCAGCAGGAAAAGCAATAGATAGAGAAATTTCCAAAAAATACTATCTAAGTGGTGGAAATTTTCTTGTCGGCTCAGTTTTCTGAGTTCTTCCAATACATGTCGAATGAACTGGATAAGTTGCACCAATGGCGTCACCGAGAAAGGCTAGGTTGAGCCGATATCAGAGAAAAAATTTCCAAAAATTTTCTAAGTATTGACTGTGTCGGCTGAGTTAGCCGAGTTGAGATGACACATGTTGGGTGAGTTAACTGAGTCGAGCTAACGAAGATTGCGGCAACTGTGTCAGTTCCGTTGGCCAAGTTGAGCCGACGAAGATCGCAGCAACTGTGTCGGCTGCGTTGGCAAAGTTGAGCCGACGAAGAGGAAGCAGAAAAATTTCTAAGTGTTTTGAGAATTGCACGTTGGCTTAGTTGGCCAAGTTTCCATCGATTCACGTTGACTGAACTGCTCGAGTTACGTCGATGGCGTCAGCATGAAAGGCTAATATGAGACGATGAGAAAGAGGATGAAAGGAAATTTTTTGGAAAATTTTCCAAGTGTTCGAAGTTGTAGTGTCAGCTGCGTATTCCGAATTTTGTCGATACACATCGGCTGAGTTAGTTGAGTTGTGGCGAAGTGCGTCGGGTGAACTCGGCGAGATTCGTCAATACATCTCGGCAAGGGTTGCTGAGATCGCTATCGAAAAAGTTTGGTAATTTTGTTGAGGAAGGAAGAAATAAAATTTTCAAAAAAATTTCTGAGTGTTGGAATTTTCCTATTGGCAAAAAAATATGAATTTTTGTCGATACGACGGCTGTGTTGGCTAAGTTTTGTCGACACACATCGGAAGGACTTGGAAAGTTTCACCGATGACAGAGAAAAGACAGAAAAAATTCAAAATTTTTCTAAGTATGGACATGTCGGCCAAACATGGGGAGTTTAGCCGATACATGTCAGGTGGAAAAGTTAAGTTTCACCGATGCATGGCAGATGAACTTAGTGAGTTTCACCGATATGTGTCAGGAAAAAAAGGTGTGTTTCACCGATTCGTGCCGGGAGAAAAATATGAGTTTCGTAGATACGTATCGGGTGAAAAAGATGTGTTTTCGTCGATGCATGATGAGTGAAAAATATGAGTTTTGTCGATAAAGAAAGAAAGAAGAAATTTTTTTCCAAGTGTCAAAAATTCCATGTCGGAAAAAAAGGTGAGTTTTTCTGTTGCGTGTCAGGTGGAATCGATGAGTTTTGCCGACACGTCGGAAAAGTTTGATGAGTTCCGTCGATCAGAAGAAAATGGCGATTTTTTTCGATCCGTGTCGAGAAAACGCGACGAGTTTTGCCGACACGTCGGAAGGAAAACCTGAGTTTCACCGATTAGGTGGAAAAGCCGAGTTCACAGAAATATAGAATTTCAGCAGTTTTTCAGTGGGAATTATAGGTGTCGAAAATATGAAGTTGTTGGTCAGGAAGTAGGGACCATTCCTTAAATTTGTGCAGTGTTAGAAGACCACTAGGCAGGTCATAACTCCACTGTGATGGAAATTGATGGTGAGATTGTTGAACATACTATTTCTATTTTGATTGACCCTCGATCCACTCATAGCTATGTCACCCTTGGACTTGTTGGGATGTGCACTTTGAAGAAGTCAAAGCATAGAAGATCATGGTTATCCCAACTAGCCACTAGAACCATGAGGAAAGTTAGTAAGGTGGTAAAGAAATGTCCATTGTTCATGGATGGATTAGTCACCTGTGCAGATCTGAATGTTTTGCCACTTTGATCCTATGATGTCCTCATTGGAATGGATTGGTTGGAAGCACATAGAGAAAACCTTGATTGTTACAAAATACTTTTGAGTGCATGGATGAAGAAGGAAACTTAAAGATTGTGAAAAGCATTCCAAAAGTGATCTCTGGAAGGAAGTATTCAATAATACAGCTGAAGAAGTTATGTGGGAAATGTTGCAAAGTGTATGCAACTCATATTTTGGAGGCAACATAGAATGAAACCCCTAGGTTGGAGGAATTTAATGTGTTGCGGGAATTCAGGGATGTTTTTTCTGATGAAGTTCCAAGGCTTCCTCCAAAGAGGGACATTGATCTCACAGTTGAACTTGTGCTGGGAGAAGCACCAATGCCACAAGACACCCTACAGGGTGAGTAAGCCATAATTGGTAGAGCTCAAAATGTAGCTACAAGATTTGTGGGAAAAGAAGTATACCAGGCTAAGTGTGTCCCCATGGGGAGCACCAGTTTGGTTTGAGAAAGAGAAAGATGTTACACACAAGTTATGTACCGATTATAGACAGTTGAACAAGTCACTGTGAAGAACAAGTATCCTTTGCCTAGGATTGATGACCTCTTTGATCAAATGAGCGGAGCAAAGGTTTTTTCCAATATTTACTTAAGGTATGGTTACCAGCAGGTAAGGATCAAGGATGAGGATGTTCATAAGACATCCTTCAGAGCAAGGTATGGATCTTCTGAGTTTGTGGTGGTACCATTTGGTTTCACAAATGCACCAGCTACATTTATGTGCCTCATGAATAATATTTTCAGTAAGTATATGGACATGTTAGTTCTTGTTCTCCTTGACTTCATTCTTATTTATTCTAAGAATAAGGAAGAGCATGTGGAACATTTGAGGCTGACTTTGAAATTGCTCAAGAAGCATAAGTTGTATGCAAGGTTGAGAAAATATCACTTCTATAGGGATAGAATTCATTATTTGGGTCGTAGTATCTCAGATGAAGGAATATCTGTGGACCTTGAAAAGGTTGAGGCCATTGTGAGTTGACCTGCTACAAGAGAGGTGACCAATGTAAGATATTTTATTGGACTTGCAGAATATTGCAGGAGGTTCACTGAAGGATATTCAGTAGGTAAAGTTGAGTATATGTATAGGTTAAGGAGGCTTGCATATGAACTTGTAGTTCCATGAGGAGATGACCCTCGTGGGTGTGTACAATCATTACAGGACTTCTTGAAGACTGTAGATAGAATTACCTGAACAGAGTAGTATGGTTGTGCCCAATGAAACCAAAGTTAGGAAACTACCATGTTCTATGAGAAGGATCTCATGACTGAAATCTAACTTCTGAATAGAATAGATTTTAAATTGCTTATTTTCAATTTTGTTGTTAATTGCTAAATTGAATATTATTAACTGTTTAGCTGATCTAAAATGGTGTCAGGATGACATGTTGTATGTGGATGTCCAGGTTTTGGGACAACATGTGTAATTAGGGGATAAGTGCTCCCACTTGCAAAAGCCAAACAATATGAGGATGGCCTCATGGTTGCAAAAAAAAAAAATCTGATTTTCTGCAGGAAGCAAAATTGTGAACTCAAATATTTATTTGACTATCAATGCTATTGATCGTTTGATATTTGGGAAATCATTTATGCATGAAAGAGATTTGAAAATCTATGATTGAATTTTTTTTTATGATGACATCTCATATGAACTGCATGCTTGTATGTAACATAGGTGAGATGATGAAAATATGTACTGGGTGTACATGGCTCCTCGGAAGGATGTACTTAGATACATAGCTTCTCGAAGGAATGTGTTCGGAATAGGTTTGAAAATATATGATTGAATTTTTTTTATGATGACATCTCATATGAACTGCATGCTTCTATGTAATGCAGGTGAGATGATGAAAATATGTACTGGGTGTACATGGCTCCTCGGAAGGATGTACTTGGATACATAGCTCCTCAGAGGAATGTGTTTGGAATACGTTTGAAAAACTATGATTGAAATTTTATGATGACATCTGATGTGAACTGCACGCTTGTATGTAACATAGGTGAGGCAATGAAAATACGTACTTGGAGTACATGGCTCCTCTGGAAGGATGTCTTGGGTACATAGCTTCTCCCCCCATTCCAACAAGGAACTGGTATGCATCACTGAGGATGCCCAGGCTGTAAGACATCCGGTTAGGCTTCCTTCCACACTCATTCATGCCATAAGGGGACTGTCACGAGAGTGGGGGATCCGTGAAGAGAATAACCCCTAGGTATTATGGTGTCCGGAAAGGAAGTGCCTAATCATTGGTAAGAACTTGGAGGAGGTGCTAGGCCATTGAGATAGAGCTATCATTAAGCACCCAATGAGGTGTTAGGCTTTGAAGCGGGTCTGACCAGATATCGGTTGAGAGATTCTATACATATAAGTATTGGATTACTTGGAAAATCCTGGTTGATTTTCTGTAACTACACATGTGCATAATTATTCAGCCAAGATTTTGAAAATCTTGTTAAGAAATGAATCCTACGAAAATGAATCTGACATGTGAATTAATCTGTTATGGTTCCTAGAAAGGAAGTTCCTGAGCATTGGTGAGAATTGGAAGAGGTGCTAATCCCTTAAGATAGAGCTACCATTGAGCACCCAAGGAGGTGTTAGGCTCCAAAGTGGGGCTGACCAGATCTCGGTTAAGAGATGCTATACACATAAGTATTTGGTTTACTTATCAAACTTTTGTTGTTGTTGATTTTCTGTAAATATATATGAGCATATGATGCAACTGTGGATTTGAAAATATTGTTATAGATTGCATCCTATAGGAATGAATCTAACATATGTGTTAATTCATTGTGATGTCTAGAAAGGGAGCACCTGATTTTGGTGAGCACCTAGAGAAGGTGTTGGGATCAAGAACGGAGATGTCAGACTTGTTGGAGACATTTACCATCATACACACTCTTTTGGTCAAATTGGCCTAGTTAAACCACTATCCTAAGTATAATTGACATTAATTGATATAAATGGAGCATTAATTGCCATCATCCAGTCACACCCACGCCTACCTACAGTCAAGGAGGCTAACTTAGCCTTCTCCTACAGTCAAGGAGGTTAACTGGAGCACTCCAGGNTTGAGATTCAGTCATTTATTGCACTCTGACTTCAGTTAGGGTTTGGTGAGTCAATTATGGTTTTGGTCAAGTGGTTAACTGAGTGTGAACCAATGGTTGAGAGTAAGTTAAGCTAGACTCACTCACTGAATTCAAATTGTCTCCTTAGGTATTCCAATTCTTCATGGAGTTAAGCGATTGCTTAACATTGGTATTGTAACCATTCATTGTTTATTAAATATATAGAAAGGAAACCAATTTTGGTTCTGATTAACACCAATTCATGAGTATTTGTTGATTATTCTTTCATGAGATTGATTCTTAGTTCCTAGATCATGTGCAAGAATAAATAAGACCTCAGTTGAGAGATATTTTCAGGTTATTTGAGGCTTGCAGAAACTGGGCTACCTTTTAATGCACACCCAAGTGTGGGGTGGGGCAGGGTTGTGAGTGCCATGGTTGTGTAAAGCCCAGTCGGACACCTGTGGAACCAAAAGAAGATACTTATGCAGATAAGTATTTGGTTCACTTGGAAACTTCTTGTTGATTTTATGTCGATATAAATGTGCATGTGATTCATTTATGATTTTGGAAAATCTTGTGAATACTAACATGGGAATTGACTCATTGCTTGGGGATTAAGGATGGGTATTGTTGGTTTCCAAAGACATTGGAAAATTTCCAAGCTAAGGAGAAGGATTCTCCAAGACCCAGGAAAATATTATGTGGTGTGTACTAATGCATGCAACAAAGGACTTGGAGGAGTTCGTATGCAAGACAACCACGAAGTGGAACCAAGCAGGAGTTCCAGATTGTGCCATTGGACAGGTAAATGCGTAGAGGAAGCACCACGGTCTTGACACGACTACATGGGAGCCGGAGGATGCCATGCGATTGGCGCATCCATTTTTGTTCAATTTGGCAGAGCACTGAGTTAGTGCCAGTGTAGAATTTTGTTCAATTTTGATGAGCACTGAGGACAGTACTGTTGAAGGGGAATGGGAATGTAACACCCCGGTTTTGACCCCAAGGGGGAGGGGAATGTGTGCCCCAGTTTCGACCCCATGGTATTTAATTGTACATAATGTAAATATTGTATTGAGATCATGGCATGGAGCTCAAGGACAAGGCCCTACCATCGATGAATGTTTTGTGGATAGGTGATCGAGGCTGATACCTATGGTGATAGTGCTAAGTCAAGAACGATAGATATATTTTGATATATCATGTAAATGTACAAATTGATATAAAACCACAACTAGCTATGGGACTACAAACGTTAAAGAGATTGGGGCATGATTACACAAGGGATAGGGAGGGGAAATATTCAAACCCTTGAGACAATGGGGAAAAACCATATGTCAAAGGGAAAACTCTTAAAGCTATCAACTACCCATTTTGTCTTTTTGTGCCAACCATTTATTTCTGCTAAAAATTGGTTGAGGAAGTTATTTTCCTTTGGATGGGAAAGGTATGGAGGTCAAAATTCGAATTGGGAAGACCACCCATTTTGGAAAAATGTGTTTGGCTTATGGGGTTAGCAAACACCCACAAAATGTATACCCAACCCATTAAGAAGGGATGTCCTTCATTTACTCATGCGGCTGAAGCTTGGGAAGCTCTCTCCTTCACGTTTTCTGTAATTTTCCCATTTTTCCCATGGCTGCAAAGTTGTTTTGGGTAATGCTTAGTGGTTGGGATCTCTCCTGGACATTTGTCTGTTGATTCCTCAGTCCACGGTTGGGAAAATCCACTTTTGGTATTGTTCAGTGAGTGGGCAGAGAAGAGATCCACGCTTTTGGGGGTTTAAGAAGATGTTTTTTTCTTTTCCTCACACATCTGAGCTTGATGGGCATTTTCCCCTCACGGTTTCTATTGTTTCATCACTCCTTCATGCGTAGAAATATGTCTTTTTGTTGCTGAGTGCATGTGCAACAGGGATTCACATTTTTGGTGTTTGTTGGGGTCATATTTTCTCCCGAAATGCCATAGGGGTTTTATGATTTTTGGATTCATGATTTGGGTGTGAATGATGGTTGTTTTTTCTCATGAATGTCCCTGAACATTTTTTGAAATCAATTTTACAAGATAGATTGGTTATCCATGGGTTCCCAGCATTGGTGTCCTTCCCTCAGTGAAAATCCTCTGTTACAATGTTTTCCCCGTGTACAGTGAGGAGCCTGTTTTACTGAGTTACAGTGTGGGCTGCTGTGTTTTCCTATGGTTAAGGTATTGTGTAACCCTTGTATGGTTCTGATTGTGAATGTTGGCTTGGTAAGCCTGCAACCTTTTAACCCAACTAGGTGTTGGTTTGGCTAGGCAGTCTGTGAAACCCAAGTGTGTGTTGGATTGACTGTGGGTGTATGGTATTTCTTTGTGTAAGACTGTTGTTCCCTAGTTCCTTGTGGAAATCATGCCCATCTTGGAGGTGATAGTGATGCTGAGAGATTGATGAGCACACTGGCCTATGGTTGGGTGGAAGGTTCCAGCAACATAACTAGTTGCGGGGAAGCTTCTTCTCCACATAAGTATTCTTGTGTGTTTAATCTCTGCAATGTATTTAATTGATAAATTATCATGAAAATATTGAATGCTTGAACATGATGAATGCTGCTTATTTTATGAATTATGAAGAGGATGAATGAATGATTTGTTTCCATTGTATATTTAATGAATTATACATCTGCATTTGTATTTTATGTTCAAGGAATTTTATGTTATGTTTATAGGTCTAGATTTCCCGTTTGATACCAGCAACTTCGTCCCGTCCTCTCCATCGGCGAGATGAGGGGAGGGGACATGACACACTAAAATTTTTTGGTGGATGATTCTATGTGGTAATTATTTCTCTTCTCATAACCCTATTATATGTATTTGTTCCTATTCTCTCTCAAAATCACTATTTACCTACTCATTGTTGCCATCCCTCTTCTTGGTGTTGTGTTAGTTGTTACTTGCATTTGTTCTTGTGATTTCTAGTAGTGGAAAGTAACCATTTTTGCCCCATTTCAAGGGGAGTAGTATGGGGTCCATTCCTCCATTTTTGAGTTGTGGAAATAAATATAAAGAAGAATAATCATGTAATTTTGAGAAATCTCTTGATCTATGGATTACTTTGTTTGTTGATATTCTATAAGATGAGGGTTTTACTAGGAAGTGGTGAAACACTCTTTGAATTCTCTTTGGAGCTAAAAAACAAGAGGATGATCTTATTTCTACTAACTTCCAAAGAGGAAAACTAATATAGTAAGGAGAAGAAAGAAGAGGACTATAAAGGAATTATGATTGGACACCCAAGTAGATGGATATGATTTTAGGGATGTAATGTTAGATCTTGGATCTAATTAACATCATTTTGAGAAAGTCATGGGAGGCTACGAGGATCCCTCCATTAGTTTATTTTCCCATATAGCTATGCATGGACAATCAATACAGAATCTTCCCAATACGTAGAATAGAGGATGTGTAAGTTGTTTTAGCAAAAGTTAAAATGTTTGTTGACTTTGAAGTAATAGAGATAATGGATAAGACATATCCTTATCCATGTTTGTTGGGAATTCATTTGGTCTTTAAAAATTATGTTTTCGTCACTTTAAAGCAATAAATAATGACTTATGAAGATGATGGTATGAAATTCACCTAGACCCTAGATCCTTATCAAGGTACTAGAGATACAAATACCATTATAGACACAATCGAAATGGATATCTTGAATTACATTTATAGCTTAACTACTAGAAAGAGATAATAATAAGTTAATCCCATAGAAGATGGATCGATTAGCTAGAGGAGTATCCACTCTTTTGATAGTGATTTACAGGAGGCCTTACATGAATGGAAGAATATGAGACATGATAATTCTTCTAGGAATTGTGCAACTTTTAAATAAGTTAGATGGATTGGTATAGAAGTTCAATACTCTCATACCTATGATGGGATTTTAAACTTAAAATATTTTTTAGTAAATATGACTAGAAGAGTTACAAAATAAAAATGCATATTGTATTGGATATTTAGTTGCAAGGTGATCCTATTAAATGGTGGGCCACTCCTAAAGTTTATCTCCCTACTTGGTCCTTAGTTTAGACACCAATGATTCCTATGTTTGTTCATTTTCCAAACTTCGATTGTTTGAACGTATCTGGTAGAAAAACCAAGAATTATATGGATTTAGAGATATGCAAGGGATAAATGAACCCTTTTGTATGTGGGGAGAAATGTACTCAAGAATGGGAAAGGGAAATATTAAAGCCTAACCTCTATGTTCATAAGTTTATTGATGGATAGGATCCTATACCAAAATGATGGTACATTCATAAGGAAACCATAAGACAAACAAGGAGTTGAGATACTCTTCAAACCAAATTCTAAGAATTTTATTTTGTAGGGAAGTTTAATGAAGTTACAAATGCACTAAAACTAATTAATGAGGTCTTATTTACTGATAGGTTGTGGAACTTGAGTAACCCTCCTATATGTTCATATCATCAATAGTTTCTTATCATAAAGGTACATGTTAACATAATGAAATCTCTTATGTATTTTGGAAAAATTGATCAAGATGAAGAGGATACAGATGACATTACAGAAAATATCATACATTTATCTTTTAAATAATTAGAAGGTTCTATGATTGTGCAAGATAATCAAGAGGGTACTAGTGCATCCTATCTACAAACCTTGCAATTGTGAAATGTTAATATCGAGATGGTGGAGAGATCCAAGACTACTTCTATAGGATATTATTGGGAAGAACAAACAATATCTAAAATTTTCAATCCCCATAAAGAATATGAATATTTATTTCCACAAACCTTTATATTAAACTGAAGTGTATTAATGGGGATTTCAAGGAGATGAAGGTTTATCTGTGACCTAATGCCAAACCAGTAAAACAACAACCATACATGCTTAACTCCGGGGTTAAGGGGAAGGTAAAAAAGGTAATCAATTACATTCTATCCATGATATTGATTTCCATGTCAATGAATGTGAGTGGATGAGTATTATTGTGATTCAAACTAAAAAGGGTACAGATGATATAAAGGTATTTGTTGACTTCCACAACCTTAATTTAACATGTATCTATGATCGTTTTCCCACCCCATTAAAGGATGAAGTCTTGGATCAAGTTCTAGGAAAGGAATCTTATTCCTTCACTAATGGATTCTCTAGATTGCGAATGAAGACAAGAAGAATACTGCATTCACTACAAAATATGACTCTTTTGCATAAAATGCGACGCCCTTTAGGATTAAGAATTCCCCTACGATCTTCTTTAGAATTGTAGGCATTCCTTTTAGATATTTCATAATAAGTTCTTGGAGGTCTATATGGAAGGATGGACTATTTACACTTTACTCAAAGAGAATGATAGTCTCTTTAGGTTAATGTTTAACAGATGCCACCAACTTTAAATTTTGTCTCAAATTGAATAAGTGCATTTTATGTGTTCCCTTTGGAAATCTTCTTGGACGTATTTTTCGTGAAGAAGTTCTAGTTGATCCTATGAAATTTGTTGTTTACGTGAACCAACCTAACCCAACCACTATTTGGTAGTTGCATTCTACTTTAGGACACATGGGATGCTACTAAAGTTTCATATGCAACTATGTTGCTATCA
The DNA here is from genome assembly GCA_001517045.1 of Pseudotsuga menziesii. Classification (NCBI taxonomy): domain Eukaryota; kingdom Viridiplantae; phylum Streptophyta; class Pinopsida; order Pinales; family Pinaceae; genus Pseudotsuga; species Pseudotsuga menziesii. The sequence continues at coordinate 227,157 of LPNX010317691.1, read as the reverse complement.
CAACACTTTTAGAGAAACTCCTCAAAGATACTGAAGCATTTGCTTTTATCCTTGTTTTCCTTGAATAGAATATAGAATTCCATGTGCATGGGGATGCTTTAGGTATTGCACTAGGAGTTGTTCTTGCGCAACCTAGGGAAGGTAATTTTGATCATCCTATCTATTTTACACCAGGAATTTATCACAAGATTAACACAACTATACCACCATGGAATGAGAAAGGGATAACTATGGTATATGAATTGCATAAGTTTTTCAAATACGTATTGGGTGTCCATTTCAAGATTTTTATTGATCACTCTACATTGAAATATTTATTCGATAATCCTATTTTGGAAGGATGCATTTGAAGATGGTTATTATTTTTCTAGGAGTTCTCTTTCGATGTTGTGGATAAACCTAGGAAGCACAATATGGGATTTGATCATCTTTCATGACTAGAATCTAAAGAGTTTGAAGGTGCTATTGATAATCAGTTACCACTTGAAAAGTTATTCAAAGTTGAAGTTGTTCCAAACCTTCTTGTTGAAATTAATTTTTTATTAGCCATTAGTTTGGCACCAGAAGATTATTCTACAACTCAAAACGTGACCTTATTGTTCAGGTTGAAGAATATTAGTTAATTACAGGGAAGATATAAAAATTAGGTATTGATGGAGTCTTGCGTAGGTGTGTCATGGATCATAAACACCGGGATATTATGTGGGAGTGTCATAAAATAGTTGTAGGAGGACATATGAAGAAAAATATACAACTCGAAAGATCATACAAGTTGGACTATGGTGGCTTAGAGTCTTCAAAGATTCCAATGAACATGCCAAAGCTTATGTTGTTTTTAAAAAATTGGGAAATTCTCCCAATGAGTTGAACTTATTGTACACAATGTTAAATCTTTCCAACCCTTTGAGAAGTGGTATGTGTATTTTGTAGGACTTGTTAACCCATTTGCATGACACTCTAAAGCAAGGTACAATATCAATACAATAGACTATCTAACTAGGTGGGTTGAAGTTGAACCTATGAAGGACTATTCCACTTACACTATGACACATTATACATTTTATAATATCATATTTCAGTTTGGATTCCATGAGAGCCTTACTAGTGATCAATGTATGGATTTCATCAATACAACTATTGCCACCTTAACCAAGGAATTTCTTATTCAACATCATAAGAGCAATCCATATCATCCATAACCTAAAGGAGTTGTTGAAAAATTTAATAATATTCTAGATATTAGGTTGAATAAGGTTATATTTGATAACCATGATGATTGGGATGAATGAGTCCTTGTTGTATCATGGGATTACTAGACTACTACTTAACGATTGCATAAACAAATTCTCTTCCAATTAGTGTATGGAAAATAAGTTGTTGTACCAACTGAGTTTATTGTCTCTAGTACTGATATCACTCATGTTACTCTTATGAGAAAGGATGAGTTGATTGAGGAATGATTGGTGGAATTGATTCAATTAGAGGAATCCATGTTTCTAGCAGACTTTCATCAATATGTGGAAAAGTGAGGCAAAAATCATGGCATGATTTCCACATCAAGACAAAGAATTTTACCAAGGGTGATCTTGTCCTTCGATTTGATAGTAAGTAACTAAAGAATATTGGTAAGTTGTAGATGCATTAATTGGGGCCATTCATAGTTTCATAATTAATATATTTATGTGTTGTATGCCTATAACAACTTAATGGAGTCCTCATACCTAGATGGGTGAATAACGCTTACCCAAAATCCTATGTCCCAACCCCCTAAATGAAATCTTGGGGAAATCATATTACAAGGAGTGAGGTAGGGTAGTTTTTATTTTGTTTTTTTGTAGTGCCATGAGACATTTTAGTGTCTATATATTTGTATACCAAGAATGCCAATGATTTGTGTTAATCGTGTTATGAATTTATTATATGTTGTTGTGTTTAGTTAGGAAAAACGCATATGGTTGGGTAGGGGGGGGATTCTATTTCAACGTTCTCATTCCATTTAGTGTGTGTCCAAATGAGTTTTTTGTTGGTAAAGAATTATGTGTAGTTATGTCCAAATTTTGTGAAGGTTAGTCTGTTCAATTGAGTTGGAATTTTAATAGTTTGTCTAAGGCTCAATTCAACGTCTATAGTTGAATGGGTATAGTTATGGGATTGGTAGGAGTATTTAAGAGTCAATTGGATGTTATTAAATGTAATTTTTAATCAAATCGACATTGAATGACTAGTGCATTAATGGTTGATAGAACAATATCTTTTGCATGCTTTGTTGAATGCAATAGTCAATTCTTGCACTTAACATGGATAGAGTTGTTAGAAGTCCATAATTTCACCCAAGTTCTCACTTTTCTTTTTATGTTTTATTTATTTGTCACTATAGCCTAAAGAGATTTATGAATAGTGTAGTATTTTTTTTTCCAAAGAAAAAAATCATAAATATTTTATTCACTTTCAGCAAATGGCCCTCAAAGTCCATTATACAAAATCCAACTATGAAGTTGTCATTACATAACAATATTTTCCTCAGGAGGAGCACAAAAACCATTACCATATCCATAAACTGATCCAACTGTAAAGTTGTCATTACATACAAGATATCCTCAAAAAGAACCAAAACCAAAACTTTTCAGAAGAAAAGATATCAGAATGCCATGCAATCAAATCAGTCTGATCTTAGCAGACTTTTTTCATCATTCCAGATCATTCAGGTCAGATCAACTGTGAATCATAGTGATCACAAGCAAAATAACCAGAGCAAAACAAGCTGGCTGAAATGGTCTCATAAATGAATGATAATTCATAAGCTGAGCAAAAAATCAGCGGCTAATAAATTGGCCATTTCTAGACCATTCAAAGAAATAAAGTTTATCCATGACAACACCATATAAGAAGAGGCCAGAACAGCCTGCTTATCAAGCTCTTAACTATATTGCTTGAAATCACCAAAGTTATGCAAAAAAGCATAATATATCAGCCAAAGCATCATGTCTCAAGGGTGGGACAGAATCAAATAATCCAGAATTCCAAACAGAAATATCTCCAAAAAATTTCCAGCATAGTAGTCATACGGATCTGTCATATAAGAACAATAAGCATGTACCAAAATCAAGAAAATATAGTCCTACAAACTGCATAATCAGCCAGCCCACAGAAACACATTTAGAAAACCTGAAAAGTTTCTATAATTTCTGTCCCTCTCTGTTCACATGTACTCCAAAAACCTTCAAGCAAGCTGCCACCTGCTTTAGCCAAAGTATCTACTTTGAAGTTTCTTTCCCTATAAATGTGTTTGAAAGACACATAATCAAGACTATCAGCTAAATAGTGAACATCTTGAAGAATCATGGCTAGTTCAAGATTTAGTAATCGATACTTACCTGATGCCCAATTTATAACTAACTAGAAATCCCCAAAAACTTGAATTTTATCCAAGTTATGCTTCCGAGTCAACCTAAGGAGAAGCTTAAGTGCACATAATTCTGCAAAATTATTGGTGCCCATACCTAAACCTGCTTTGAAGGTAACATAATGCGTGTTAGATATGAACAAAATACCACCAGCCCCACAAATCATTGGATCCCCAGCTGCAGATCCATCAAAATAACCCCATGCATAAGTTTGATCAATTTCTTCCACAAAAATTGATCTGATAGAGACCACAGATATGGTCTGAGGTAAATTCTTCAACATACCCAAGCTATAGCTTGATACCTGTGCAGGAGATGAGTCAAGATCCTCAAAGCAAGATCTGTTTCTTGCTTTCCATATGAACCAGAGTACAATGATAGGTAAGGATTTAATAAGTCCCACATCTGATAAAAAACACCAGTTTTTAAAACAAGCAGACAGGGAATCACCAATCCATAGATTATTGAGTTTCAGATGATCCTCAATAATTGACCAAACAGATTGAGTAAAAGGGAAATCTACTGCAATATGAAAATTGGATTCACTATTATGTTTGCATAAATAGCATCTTCCAGGACCTTCTCTACCTCTTATGCATAGAACATCCCAAGTCAATGCTTTACCAGAAAGAAGGAACCAACTGAAAATTTTTGTTTTAAGAGGACACTTCATCTTCCATATGACCTTCCACCACTAGACCGATTCTACTTCTCTATTAATAAGTTCAGCATATCCCACTTTAGGAGAATACTTACCTGTTTTTGATAAATTCCAAATAAGACAATCATCTGCAGTAGAAAGTCTAACATGACTGGACTTGAGAATGGCAATATATCCATTCCAAGCAGCAATCTCAAGAGGTTCAGTAAAACCCATAGAATCTGCAGATAACCATTCTTGAGACATCAAAACAGATATACCAGGAATTCCAATATCAGAAAGAAAATGAAAACCAGCCAAATGTAATCTTTCTATCATAGGAATAGGAAGAGCATATCTCCATTTACATCCCACCCACGGATCTAAACCAATATGAACAGCATTGCCAGAACCAATCTTCCAGACCAGAAAATTTCCAATGAGATCAAAAGCCCAAAGAACAGCTTTCCAGCAGATAGAGATATTCTTTTTCTTTTTAACATTAGATCTTATCCAGTCCAGAATAGTCATTGGATAAATATACTTCTGTATTGCTATCTTAACCCATAAACCTGAACCATGAATGATATCCCAAACCTTTTTTGCTGCAAGTGCCTTGGCAAATAAATTAGGGACTTTAAGTCCCCAACCACCCATAGATTTAAGCATAGCAAGAAACTTCCATGATATCCAGGGTATACCAGAAGAGTTCTGTTTACCCGTCCAAAGGAAGTTAAAACAAAGCTTTCTGATTTTGTCTATGACACCCATAGGAACCTGTTGACGGGCATAAGTGACTATGCATGTAACGGGGAAGACAACCCAGACCGAGATCCTTAAATCAGGTTCCAAGCTATTTGGGATGGTTGTTTCCGACAGGTTTGAAGGCTCTGTTAGCCTGAAAGTCTAAAACTAAAACAAAGCTATTGTTAAATCTATCAAATACCTACGAATATACTCAACAAACTTGTTAACGAATGTACAAATTAAACTAGTTAATCTGATTACTAATGAATTATTAATATAATTAAATTAATCTATGAACTAAATCTATTCAATTAATCTTAACTTATAATATAATAATCACAAAGTTAATCAAATATTAACATGTTAAAAGAGTTACAAAATTGTATTATTAACAAATATACATTAATTACAAAAATCAAAGACTAACCTCACAGCAGTATAAATATTCAATTCTGATTTAATGAATTGTTAATATCATAATGAAAAGAAAAGAAATTGTGTTATTTTGCTGTAAGTTTGATCATGAATGTGATTCACTGGCTGTTTTCCATAAAATAGTTTAAAAGAAACAACATATTAATCTATCCTCGATCTTATCCTGATCAAGAGCGAAAAGAATATTAAACCTAGAATCAAATTATGCTGATAAAACTATTGCATGAATACTCTTGAGAATATTAAAAGAAATTCAAATATTACCAAGATCATACAGTAATCGCGATATATCGTATAAGCTATGATACCAATCATCAACTTCACAACGATACATATCAGCCAAATCGAAATATTAAAAATCGATAATCAGACAAGATATATTCGCACAACTTCTTTAAAGAATATTATGACGAACACTGATAATATAGAATGGGATGACAAGACTAACAGATATCATAAACTATATGCAAAGTGTACAAACTGTAAACATATATTAAAAATATCACCAGTTCAACATATCCTAGCTACAGACAGGTAGCTGTCTAAAGTCACAGGTAAATCAAACCACAGTCTTGTCATGGCATTCCTCCAACTATCGACCCCAGGAAGCAAAGTTTTCTGAGCTTTCAAGAGAGAAATCTCTTCAGCTTTGGCAGCCCCTACGTCCACCTCCTTTTCCATCAAATTCTAGTCTACTTAAATAAACAAAAACGGAATCCAAATTAGGTTTTACACAGGCGAAATTTTGCCAGCCCCAACTGCCAAAATCACGTTCAAAGGATCTCAAAAATATCCTAAAATCCATCACTTTCTGGAAAAATACTTTCGATTAAAGCTAAATGGGTCCGTCTTGGAGAAAACCCATGTGGCGGATTTTTCAGATCTATCTCCATTTGCTCACAACGTGGCCTGGAAAAACGCCTGTTATTTGAAAACACGTTTTAATAACTAGCAGAGAATAAAATTCGTCTCCTGGCAGTTTCTTCATCTAATGATTCCAGAATCATAACAATCTCCTTAGCATCTGCACATGAAAAACAAAAAACCTATTAAAAGAAAGAAGTGTAAACAGAATTCAATCATAAGAAAATAAACAGCTTAACCAATGATCTTTCCAGCTCTTTTGGCATTTTTCAAAATCTGCGATTTGTTTCAATATGTGCAATTACAACATTTCAGCATCTACTGGATATTTGTTTTATTATTAGTGACAGTATAATAATCCATAGATTCGGCTGGCATCATTCAAATCTCTACAATATCGGAAAAAAAATGGCTGGCTTGATATGAGAATCTTGTTGTGGATAAAACAAAAATCCATAAATCTTTCCATTGAATTGATACCCCTTCAATCTTCATTGATAACCACGTGACGTTATTCAAATAACCGGTGGACAGATCAGACAAGAATCTTCAATAAAAGGGAAAAGTATGCTCATTTCTAAGTCTTTATAAAGTTCACATTAATTCCTGGTATTTTTGCAAATATGATAAAATTAAACTAAAGTGTTAATTTTACCTAATTTTCTAGGTAAACATTTAAAAGATCAAAGAACTTTATTTATTATATTTATACAAAATAATTAAAAGATTTATTTATTTTGTATAAATAATAAAAATAAATAAAGTCTATTAATTGAAAAGATATTTATTTGATCTTTAATTATTCAACACTTTTTAATAATGTAGCAAACATAATAGAATAGGCTTAGTAATATATTTTTCAAACTCTTAAATTGAATGCGTGGTTTTATCCTCCAATATCCATCGTTAAATGAATTAGAATTACCAAGTTGAATAATTGAATCAAACTTATCCATTTATAAGGTGCCAAAAATACAAGAATCAACCTTCAAATTTCAAAACAAAACCACATAATCGAATGATAAATAATTGGATAAGAAATCACTACTAGGTTATGACAAATTATTAACACTTATCCACTCAAAATAATAATTTCAAAATAGTGATTTTGTCAACTAATCCATAGTTTTGCAAATGTTTCTTTAAAAACATTGAATTTCATGTTTCAGTAGCTTCTGGAATGTCACCATTTCAGTAGCCATCAATTCTTTAGTTATGCTATATGAAATTCAAACATTTCATCAAAACAAAACACAATTTTGTTTGATGAAATAATGTTTTTTAAAAGCTGTTGGGTAGGGCCACAACAGAACCCAAAAATGCATCCAATAGACTGGAATGGCCTCTAAAACAGCTTTAATCAATATCAGCTTTCCTCCTTTGGACAACCAATGGAAGCTCCAATTCTGAATCCTTTGTTCAACTTTAATAATCAGCCAATCCCAATCCCTAATAAGATAACTGCAAGGTTTAAGATGAAACCCAAGGTACTTCATACCATTTTCAATTCTGTCAACAGGAAAACTGAAGATATTCTGTAATGTAATAACTTCAGAATCTTCCAAACATGAGTAGAATAAAGAATATTTATTAACATTTATTTGCATCCCAGATGCCTTACAAAAATGCAGTAAAATCTCATAGAGAGTAGAGAGAGATAGTTCAGAACCATCATTAACCATGATGATGTCATCGACAAAGAGAACATGAGTTAATATTGTTTCATTACCAAAAGATAAACCATGGTAAGTCTCATGCAAAGTAGCATGAAGAATAGCCCTCCCAAGGCCTTCAACCACAATAAGAAACAGAAGTGGTGCCAAAGGACACCCCTGTCTAAGTCCCCTACCAGATTTAAAGAAATTAGTAGCAACACCATTGATGAGCAAAGAGAAAGAGACAGATGAAATACTGCTCATAACCCATGCAATAAAGTTTCCTGCGAAACCCATTTTTGCAAGAATAACCCGAAGATAAACCCAGCTGAATCGGTCATAGGCTTTAGATAGATCGATCTTAATCATAACAAATTTTACGGATTTAACATGCATAGAATGCATACCTTCCTGAATGACACCTACAGCATCGTGTATCTGCCTTCCCGGCAAAAATCCAAATTGTTCACCAGAAATACATCTACTCAAAACCTTTCTGATTCTGATCGAGATAATCTTACCAATAATTTTGTATACAAAATTACACAGAGATATAGGCCTAAAATACTCAAAGGATAAAGGACTATCAATCTTAGGAATAAGAGCTAGAAAAGTAGAGTTAAAAACACCTGGGATCTTGCCACTTATTCGGGACGATTCAATTACTCTTAAGAGGTCTTCACCTAAAACATCAAGCATACATCTATACACCTCAACAGGAATACCATCCGGTCCAGGACTCTTATCATTTTTGCTAATGGATAAAATATGATTGATATCTTTAAGAGTAATGGCCTGCATAAGCTCAGCATTTTCATCCTTAGAAACAGAACATGGGAAATGACCAGCACTATGAAAAATTTCTGGAAGATGGAGATCAGCTTCTTCTTTAAAAAGGCTTTCAAAATGCTGAATCCCAGCCTCAGCAATAGCCTCAGAACCTTCCACAAGGTTTCCAGAATCATCATATAGTTTCCAAATAGAATTGCGACATTTCCTATGAGCAGCAAATTTGTGAAAGAAAGGAGTATTATCATCACCACACCTCAGCCATAATGCCCTACTTTTCTGTCGAGCCTCCTTTTCCCAGAAAAGTAGAATAGCACTCTTGCGAGATTCAATCTCAATCAATAAATCCTTATCAACCACTGATGAAATACCAGAAATATGTCTATCATGAAATCTTTTCATTTCATATTCAATATCAACCAAATCTTTAATGTTCTAAGCTTTTTTATTCAATGACCACTTAGTAGCAATTACTTTAATTCGTTTAAGATTCTCACTAAATTGTGCAGCAGGAGATAAAGCAGACCAAACATCAAAGAGAACCCAAGAATCTTTTAAGACTTCAACCAAATCAATATGATCCAGCCATCCTGCATTAAAATTGAACGGACTATGGGCCTTAGAAGTCTGAGAAGAAATTTGCAGAAAGACATGTTGATGATCAGATATACCTCCACACCCAATCCATTGTTTAAGAAGGAAATCACAATCTAGGAAATCAGTCGAGACTAACACACGATCCAATCTTTTACAAATACCCTCAGAACCAACTCTACGATTACTCCAAGAAGGAATAGCTACCAAAGGGTTAATGTCAACAATCCCCATACTGTCCAACAGATTGTGGAAGAAATTAGTTAATGGATCTACTTGAGCATTAACCCCCCAGATTTCAGAAAGTCCCAATGAAAAATTAAGATCACCTCCAAAAACTAAATAAGGAACCCTGAAGCAGTCCGACTTGATCAAGTTATTCCAGAAAATTTCCCTATCCTAATAGGGCGCATAAAGATTAACAAAGGATATTTCCTTATGTAAATCAAATGAAAATAAAACAACACACAACCCTACTTTCATAGCCCAGGCATTATGAAAAAGAAAATTACAAGAATTCCATCCCAAAATAAGTCCACCCGATCAGCCCATGGCATCCACCGAGATGAACTACCATCCATGAATCAAAAGTTCCAAATCTTGAACCAATCCGCACCCCTCAATCATCGTTTCTTGAATAAAAATAACATCAGCTGCATGTTGATCGATAAGTCTCTTAACTGCTAGTTTCTTGGGAAGACTAGCCAAACCCCTAACATTTAAGGACATAAGGATCATATAGAAACCTTGTTAAGGGCAATTGCTCTAAGCGCCCCAACACTTCTCTTTACAGGATGTAAGACATTTTCATCCCCAATCAGATCTTGACCTACTACATGATTCCCAGGTTTATCCTTTACAGGTCAAGTAGTCTCCTGAACAGATTTAGAACACGATCGAATATTATACCCCTTGCTAACAATTGCCTTACAAGGAGATACAAAACCCAGATCCTTCAAAGACCAATTCGGAACAGAAGAAGATGATGCCTCAATAGAGAGGTTCAGAACTGGATTGTTATCAAGAACGTCCATAGAATTAGAAATACTTAACTGTTTAAGATTGGCTAATGGTTCAAAATCATGAGAAACTGAGTGCATGTCCAAATTCTCGTCCATAGACAATCCAGCCTTTACTGCAAACTGAATCCAATCTTTTTTGACTCTCCATACTTTGGGAGAAGAATGTTTATTAAATGGAAGAGAGCAATCATTAGCCAGATGTCCAAACCCATGACATCTAAAGAATCTAAAAGGGATTCCCAGATAATCCAGTGGCTGAAAGAAATCACTATTACCCTTTTTAATGACCAGCTCCGTAGGTAAACCCAGGCGAAAATCTAACAGGACTAGAATCTGGCCTATGCAGCAAACCCCAAATTTTAAATAAGTAAAATCAGTTTCCAAATGAGTTCCCAAAGTATTCCCAACAAGTATGAAAAAATCAGCAGACCAGAATTCAAAAGGTAAATTTGGGAGTTTGACCCAAATAGGAACTTGGTCATACCTTTCCTTCCACGGATCAAATAAGGGTGTCCACCTCTTGATAAGTAGGCCAGCATTGTCCCATTTCCAAACTCCAGCTAGGATCCTATCAGCCTCATCCACTGAAGAAAATTTAAAAGCTATCCAACCCCTTGGAAGAATATAAATCTCAGGACAAATACTAATAATCTCATTCCAAGTCTTTACAGCCCACCCATGCAGAGATTCAGCATTATAATTACGCCTTCCAAACCTCCCAACCAAGGTCAAAGCATTGGTGAGAACTATATAATTTAAAAGCACGTCTTCCCCCAGAGTCATTAAAACCGGGTTTATCTTCTTAATGGACTTAGGCATCCTTTTCTTAGACTTAGATAAACCCTTGCTATCAGAAAATATAGGGGCATGAACATGATCAATATCAGAGTCTTTAGACTTGATAGATTCATGATTCACATCAGACAATGGAGTAAATCCCAGATCTGCATTCAAGCCTTTACTAACCTTTTGAACCATCCCAGCTTCCTGAGGACTAACCGATAAATGCATGTCAACCTGATAACAAGAAGCTTTATGAATATGATCACAAGTAACCTTTTCACTGTTCATCAAACCCAGAGAATCCGATTGGAGACCCAAGTTCAAAGAAGAAGGCAATATCCCATCCAAATTTCTAATCACATTCAACTGTAGAACAGGTGAGACTTGCCCACGACACTCCATGCAAGTGGCGACCTGAACAATTTCCGAACAGTCCTCGAGCTGTGGACCACAACACATGTGCTCCCTATCTCCCAAAATCTTCCCAGGAGAATAAACCACAGAAACACGTTTATCCTCACCAAAACCCAACCGGGATACAGACATATGACCCTCGGGGGATGAAACAATAGGACAAGAAAATAAAGGATTCAAACGAGGCAAAGACCGTCCACCTATAATTCCGCCAACCAGACAGCCCTTAGGAGAAATTACCTTATCCAAAGTATCATTCAGGCCAAGGACAGATCCCAAATCTCCCTGGTTAATAGGCAAATAGGTCGCAGAGACCCAATTCTCCACTCCAATATCTTGTTTAGTAACGGTCAAACACCCTGGCGGAGTACAAGCCAGATATTTTGTCGCACGAAGTGACATTAAAAACAAAACGAGCTGAAAACCCTAAGGACAAGGATCAAAAGACAAGTAAACACTCCCGGCCAAAAATCCCTATAATTGCGGCAGAAACATAGCATTGATGATAAGCATCCACATCATTGATCAATACTCGCAGCACAAACATATCATTGATGAAAGGCATCCACAGCATCCACAGCATTGATCAATACTCCAATGATCAATACTCAAACCAATGAGCAATACTCAGCAAAACCGATACTCAGCATCCACAACATCCACAACATACTCAACATACTCAGCATCCACAGCCTCCATAGCATACTCAGCAAAACCAATACTCAGCATACCAAAACTCAGGCAGCACAAACAAAGCATTGATGAAAAGCATCCACAGCAATGATCAAAACTCGCAGCACAAACATATCATTGATGAAAGGCATCCATAGCAAACAAGGTATCCACAGCATTGATCAATACTCAATGATCAATACTCAGCAAAACCAATACTCAGCATCAACAGCATCCACATCATACTCAGCATACTTAGCATCCACAGCATCCACAGTAAACTCAGCAAAACCAATACTCAGCATACTCAGCTTCCACAACATCACAGCATACTCAGCAGAACCAATACTCAGCATCCACAGCAAAACCAATGATCAATACTCAGCAAAACTAATACTCAGCAAACCAATACGAGGCATCCGCAGCATTGATCAATACTCACTATGATTAATACTAACAATGATCAATACTCAGCAAAACCAATGATCAATACTCAGTAAAAACCTATGATCAAAATTCATCCAGCACCAATGATCAATAGTTTGAGTCATCCACAGCATTGATGAAAGGCATCATACAATACTCAGCAAAACCAATGATACAATACTCCAATGATCAATACTCAGCACCAATGATCAAAACTCAGCAAATCGAGGCATCCACAGCAAAACCAATAGTCAAAACTCAGCAGAAAGAGGCATCCACAGCATTGATGAAAAGCTTCATACAATACTAAGCATGGTCCAAACATGATCAAAAATTCGAATCGTAGCAAAGGCACACAGTACAGCATTCACTACTAACAGAAAAAATTCACAAACGGCCAAGAAAACTCCAGAACACCATTCACCGAGACCAAGCTTTATACCACATACCCTAGAGCTAGAACAACTCTCTAGTAGTAGAAACATTAAGCGGTGAATACAGCGGGAAAAAACCGAAACATACCTGCAAAAATTGCTTTGATGCCACAATGCAGGTTCATCCGAACCCTACCAATGCCACACTGCAGGTTCATCCGAGAACCCTGTCAATGCCGAAACAACCTCCAAATAAACCTGCGCTTCAGAAATCTAAACTCATCCGCTAAACTACACACCGCCTCCAAATTCGGCTCTGTCTAAACAATAATCAGGCACTGTCAATTCGGCTTAATTATCAGGCACAGTCCAAACAACACATGGCCACCAAAAAACCATCCACCTCTGATTCTTGACCAAAATCACCTTAGCGAGATACCCACCAGAAGGAAATCGATACAAGAGAACACCTAAAACCAACCAAAGCCAGATAACCAGGAGAATAAACCAGCAAACCCTGGTTCAACACCCCCGCAAAAACCAAGTGACTCCGAAAACACCGAAAGCATCCAGGACACCAGTAAAATGCCAGAAACAATCGAAGGGATTATCCAAGACCCCAATAAATCATTTGAAGACCCAATAAAACCAAATTCCAGGAACCCGCCAGCCAAAGCAGTTCCAAAATGGTAATATGGCCGACCAATACCTATTTTTCATATCTAAGACCTATTTTTCATATCTAGATTGTAGTAGCTCTTCTAGAGTGTGTCCTTGACCAAAGACCTATTTTTCATATCTAAGAAGAACAACGAAGACAATAAAATTATTTTTTATAAAATCCTCAATATCTAAGGACTCTCCCAAGTATAAGGAAGTTATGCCCATGAAATTATGTGATCCACGAGTAGAAATCATGGGTGACATACATGGGAAATTTGAGAATATCAGGTTGGTGTACAATGAGTTCTCAGACATAGACATGTTTCCATATGTTAAATCATAACTATACATATATTACAAGCCCTTGTAGCCTAGGAAAGATGCTACTATGTGGAAACTTGCTTTTAAACCTTTGAACAAGTCCACCTTGGCAGTGTTGTGAGATCTTCCTATAATTGAGACCATGGTGAAGTGACATAATGTACCAAGTTTTTAATTAATAGGGTGTATAACCATTTCCTATGGGTAAAATACACATACCCCATCTATGCCCATGGAATTCATTTATTTACAAGGCTCTGTATTGAAGGTGAGGATGTTTCAAATGTGTTCCAGGATTTTAGCAAGAATGGGAAGAAGAAATGAGAGTTGATATTATATGAAAGATATAGAACCAAAATAGGTAAAATATCACTACCATATCCCTATTTAATAACATGCAGGTTAAATATTCCTACCAACCGATCACTAGTAAACTGATGAGTAAGTACACGAAAGGTCAGTGTGTGTTGGATGCCCTATCAGTGGCAGAATTTTGTGTCCAAGGAGTCAAAATAACCTAGTGAAAATTTATCATGGATGAGTTTCTTTAATCCCATGCAAATGCTCACAATGCATTTACAAAAGTTAAATATTGCATCCTTGTATTTAGAACCTGATCAATTTGCGTGGTACCAATGGCTTTGTGACCATAAAAAGGACTCGATTTTCCCTTGGTCTATATTTACAAATGAATTTATAGGACATTATGGGTATATTAATAGAAACACCTTCTTTATCCAAATGATAAATATCAAGCAAAGAGATCCAATTACAAAACACATTTAGTGCTTTTAAAAGATGATTCTTACAATGAAGAAAATTCCAGAGGATAATTTGTTGGGTCTATTTATGGGAAATTTAAAGAAAAACATTCAACATGAGGAATATCTCTTTGAGCCTAAGTCATTGGAAAATTATTTTAGTTTGGAAACAAAAGTTGGAATAAAAAACATGGCTACTAGAAGGGCTACTACTAACACCTATAGAGAGGGAAATGTTTTTCCTCATAACATCATTCATCCTACAAGGTTGGCACATCAACAAAAGGAGGGAAAAAGGATATGTTTACATGCATTGGTCGGAACTATAAATCTAAAAACTCTTAGTATGTAAGGATATATTAAAAATAATAAGGTAATAGTGTCAATTGACTCTAGCAATACCCATAACTTCATTAATTGGAAATTAGTGAAACTTCTCAATTTCTTTATATATCCAACACCAAAGTTTCAAGTGATTATTACAAATGGAGGTACTACAAATTTTTTCAGTAAAGTTCCACAATATTACGTTAATGTTTGAGCAAAATTGGAGAAGCTTGAACTTTAAAACTTTTATCGATCAATTTCAGCACATGAAAATTTCATAAATCAACAAAATATGATTATATAAGCCACATATGAATCTCATAAATATACCAGTCACATAAATATATCAGCCAAATATAAATCTCATAAATATATCAACCACATAAATCAACTCCATAAATCATCCATATAAATTAACTCCATAAATTAGGCATATAAATCAATCAACCCTAAGAGACAATATATACCCTGGGAAAACCCTCCAAACACGGAGGATGAAAAACCTGCCAATTCTTTAAGTGTGATAGATAGAATTGCAGATTATGACACATAATAATATTTCTCAATAAGAGATATCACAATTCACCCCAGCAGTAGGGAGGAGAGAACCAATGCAACCCTGCAAAAACAACGGTATGCAATTGTATTGAACTTACCATATGCCTAGCATATTTAATAACAAACCAAAAACCATAGCATGCAAAAGGTATCATATAGGAGGCTCAATAAACACAATGAGAGCACCACATAGTGCATTGATAAGGATGAGCTAACTAAAACTCCCTCCATGCAAACATTGAGCGCCCTTTCTTTCCTCAATTAGCTTTAACTAAATGTTCATTGTCTTGAACTGAAAGTGAATTGACTTGAACTGAATTTTAACTTACTTGAACTAACTTGAAATGAATGTTAATTACTTGAACTGAATGTTAACTGTCTTGAACTTAATGTTAAATTACTTGAGCTGAATGTTAACTTACTTGAACTGAATGTTAACTTAGTTGAACTGCATGGTATCTGACTTTAAATTATTTGAACTAAATGTTAACTAAATTGGAATTAATGTTAATTGAACGTGAACTAAACTCAATATTTGATTGATTGTTTATCACTTAGTTAACAAGCTAACTTAAGTTTCATAAGTGCTTCACTCTTAGTGCCATAAATGCACAATTTCTATTATTACCTTTTGCATGGATCTCTTTAGTTAACTGATGCATGTTGATTGATGAAAATTAAGCTCTTATTTACTTAACTGATTAGATTCATTAATAGTTCAATTGATTCTTTGACCGAGGCATTCATATTTTACTAATCTTTATAACTTGAGTTCACTCAGACGTTTGCATGGGCAATTCAAATTTCTCTTTCTCTATGCTTTTATCTCATCATCATTAAACAATTAGTGCATGGTCCATATGTGTATTATTTATACATCTTATCATATCATACTCAGAATAATTATTCCATATTTATGATCATATATATTACACTAGACCATATAGCCATATGCTAAAGTAATTCACTCTAGGGATAGCTAAGCCCTAAAGGAGACTTATAGCAATCAATGACCATGATTATCAATATATCACATAGTATAACCACCTCAACAAATGGAGGTCCATAGTCTTGATACAACACAATATCATCTCCACAATTGGAGATCCATTCTCATAGGGTACCTTCTATGAGAATACTTGACTTGATATTACTCACAAGTCTAGTCTTGATATTACTCATAAGTATAGTCTTGATATTACTCACATAACAAGGTTTACAATAGAACATCACCACCTCAATCATATGAGGATACATAGGACTTTATATGACTCACAAGTCCGACTTGATATTACTCACAAGTCTGTAGAATGACTCTTGATGTTATACAATTAACACTCCTTGTCAATGAGGGAGACATTCTCTGCTTTACAAGGATTTTCCTGCCATACCAAGCTTATCTCGGAAGTATCTCAACTTCGTTAGCGACAATGGCTTCTTAAAAAATTTGCAATTTTCTCATCAGTAGCTATCTACTGAATTTTTATTTTTACATGACCATGACTTCGATGAAGTAAAACTTCATCTCAATGTGTTCTATCATAACACATAGGGTTTTTCGGAAATCTTGACTATTAACACCTAATAACTATAGGATTCAAGTCTTTCACCCTAGTAGCTAGTATCCTAAGCTACACTACTCCTCAGTAGGTAGTACTATCCGTAAAACAAATTTTTTTTTGTATTACTCTCTGACATACACCTTGCTTCTGTAGTACTATACACAATACCCTTATATTTTGTAGTACTAACCACAATGCACATAGCTAATTCCAATCTATATAATAGGTCTACTATGTACAAAATACAATAAAGAACCTATTGTAATATACCTCAAAGGTACTCAAACATATGCTTGTCCACAATCATAAAAATACAACAGGTATGCTAGGCACTTTAAGAAACCAACCAACTACTTATTCAAAGTAGCATCATCTGTATCCAATCCAGAATGCAGTTTGTCTAAAATATAAACTATGGATTTAATATCCATCATAAACAACACATTAAATGTGTAATTATCATGTAGAAAGAAAATGTTATATTTTCTTTCAATTTTCAACATTTGTTGACTTCAAGAATCTTCTACCATATGAAGAAGTTCTTAGTGAGATTTGCATTCTTGGTGATGTTTTTCAAGGCCATATCACTTTCGTAGTGATTTCATATCATAGTACCCCACATAGCCAACTATATGACTATCTAAACTCTCCAAGAGATTTAATTGTTCTATGACAATCCAGACTATAACTCTTCTTGAGTATCCATTAAAATTCAAGACTTTTACCATGTATATGTTCAAGTGGATTTTCTCCACAAGATATCACAGACCCTAGTTTTCTAAGTCATTTATCATGAATAAATAGTTTAGGGATTTTTAACTACTAATTCCTGTGAAGATAGATCAATACTCCCTTTTCAACTAAATGAGTCTTTCATATTATACCAAGCTTGTTTCGAACATAGGCCTGAGTAAATATACTGGAAATTCTGCTCATCCATGGATATGTACATGAGTTACACAACTCCTTTCTGCACCATGTCTTGGATATAAGTAACTAATAACTTTATAAAGTTTTACTTCTTTACAACATGCTCTATATGAGCAACATCTTTGATGTGATCTTCCTCGATCAGTGTACTAGTCAGAATCCATATATCCGTGAAACTTACTTTCACTGACTAATACATGTCTGAATCCACATACACATGTACCAAGTAGGTAAAACAACACATGCTTGGTTGTACATGTATATGTACTGACTGTAAATCATATAACTGATTCTGGGACCTATATAGATATATCTAACATCTATGATATCCTACAAATATGAACAAGAATCACATTTATCTTTATGTGTGTGATCATGGATTTATAATCCATTGTTCTTGAATCCTTTCAGGTTCTCTACTGAACATTTTCTCAACATAAGAAAATATTATCTAATGATTGTTACACCTATAAACTTAAGAATCATCCAAGATTATTACATATAGATTCCTTTTGAATATGAGTACCATACATGGTTTCTACATAGCAGGAGGCTAATTTAACCATGATTCGACTGGTTTTTCCAGGAGCTAGCAAATCTAGCTTTTCCCTCTCAACATCTAGGATGTGAGAATCATAAATTTTAGTCCTCCATTACGGAGACTCATACTCCTCTATATATAACACATATATGAATATAATTAAGATAAATACATTACCTTCATGAGTCTTTACATTTCTAAGAATAGAATTAGGGCTTCAATTGTTCCTTTTTCCTAAGAAACATAAGAACCTCCTGATATGATCTCTTTCAATATCAACCATTCGAATGAATCCATGCAATTCTGTTCTTGTAGGCAATAGCATATGTTTTTCCCTACAATAAAAATTATTCAAATAATTATTAACATTGCATAACCAAGAAACGTAATCACATGAAAATTTTCAACATACTGGCAATGGTTCACACATTTATGTACATAGACTAAATCAATATTTTGACATAACCACATTCATATCTTATATTATGTTTGGAAACCATATATCAGTTCAAAAATTCATATTTTATGAAGGAAATATGCAGCTCCATATTCATATCTCATGAAGCAAGCATAAAGCCCTCTATTTGATATATTATGACCAATCATGCAGTCCTATGTTCACAACTCATGAAGCAATCATGAAACCCTCTATCTCATGTCTTATGAAGGAAAATTTCAGCTTTATATCAGTACTATATAATTATATATTATTCCAACATAATTCTTATATTGGTCCTATATTATATCACATAATATGGACTCATGTGATCGATAATATGTTAATAAAAGACAAACAATAATGTGTATGCTCAAAACAATTCCAAAGTCCAGGAATACATATCTCTATATTATAGTTATGAAACAAATTAAAAAACCCTTAGATCTAATTTATACCAGCATATAATAATCAAAATATAAAGTAATTATCTTTTATTGATTTGTGTGTGCTCCCTCTTGATCTCTGCATCCTTGCATAGAAAACTAGAGTCCTCATTTATTCACTTGAATGTAAGATCTTTTTTGTAGTGAAAGGATTTCTCCCTTTCTTAATTCTTACCATGAGGACAATATTCTCCTCTTCAATGTACAAAATATTTCTTTGTATGCATCCCTCTCCTTGACTTGAGGGCTTCTTCTTGAAAATATTGGTGAGTTATATCAAAACACTCCCTTGCGATATTCAACATAATGATCATGGGTGTGAGATTGTCCTTAACCGAATCAAAGATGATACACTTCGATTTTGCTTGATTCTTATTGAAGTTTATTTTCCCTTATTTGGTGGTAGGATCCTCTACCACTGAGCATACATAACAATCAAGGTCATTCTCTTCAGGAATGTCCAATACTCTTTCCTTCCATATGATGATGTTGGAATTACTTTCGAGGTAGTCTTCCGGTTGAATGGATATCAATGCCATGGATGCAATATTTTTCTCGACTCTTTAAGATATATGTAGGATTATATTGATGCAAAAAACTAAGCTCCTTCATGCCCTATTCTCTAATACCATGTTTATGTTTGAGCAAAATTGAAGAAGTTTTAACTTAAAAAAAATTATCGATCAATTTTAGCACATATGAATCTCATAAATCAGCCACATATGAATCTCATAAATTTACCAGTCACATAAATATATCAGACACGTATAAATATCATAAGTATATCATAAACATAAATCAGCTCCATAAATCAGTCATATAAATCAGGTCCATAAATCATCCATATAAATCAATCAACCATGAGAGACAAGATATACCTGTAAAAACCCTCCAAACACAGAGGATGAAAGACTCGAAAATTATTTGAGTATGATATATAGATTTGGAGAGAATGGGTTACAACACATAAATAGATTGCTCTATAAGAGATATCGCCTCAGCAATAGGGAAGAGAGATCCAATGCAACCATGCAAAAAAAACTATATGCAACTGTATTGAACTTGCCATATGCCTAGCATATTAATAACAAGCCAAAAACCCTAGCATGCAAAAGGTAGCACATAGGAGGCTCAGTAAACACACTGAGAGAACCACATAGTGCATTCACAAGGAGGAGATAACTAGAACTCCCTCCATGAAAACATTAGCGCCCTTCCTTTCCTTAATTATATTTAACTGATTGTTCATTGTCTTGAACTGAAAGCAAACTAACTTGAACTGAATGTTAACTTACTTGAACTGAATGCTAATTGTCTTTAACTGAATGTTAACTTACTTGAACTGAATGTTAAATTACTTGAACTAAATGTTAAGTGAAATCAATCTTTGACTGAGTATTGATCACTTAGTTAACATGATAACTTAAGTGTCATTAATGCTTCACTCTTAGTTCCATCCATGCAAAATTTCTATTAACTTTTAAATGGATCTCTCTAGTTAACTGATGCATGTTGATTGATGAACATTAAGCTCTTCTTTACTTAACTGATTACATTCATTAATAGTTCAATTGATTCTTTGACTAAGGCATTTATTGATGCATTCATATTTGACTGAATCTTTATAACTTGAGTTCACTCAGATGTTTGCATGGGCAATTCAAATTTCTCTTTCTCTATGCTTTTATCTCATTATCATTAAATAATTAATGCATGGTCCATATGTGTATTATTTATCCATCTTATCATATCATACTTAGAAGATTTATTCCATACGAATGATCATATATATTACACTTGACCATATAGTCATATGCTAAAGTAATTCCCTCTAGGGATAGCTAATCCATAAAGGAGACTTATAGCACCCCGTGACCATGACTAGAAATATATCACATAGTATAACCACCTCAACAAATGGAGGTCCACAGTCTTGATACAACACAAAACTTCAATCTTGATACAACACAAGATCATCTCCAAAATTGGAGATCCATTCTCATAGGGTGCCTTCTATGAGAATACTTGACTTGATATTACTCACAAGACTTGGTTTGATATTACTTGCAATATTTACAATAAAATATCACCACCTCATTCATATGACTTGATATGACTCACAAGTCCGACTTTATATTACTCACACGTATGGAGAATTATTCTTGATACTGTACAATCAAGATATTAAGGTTAATATGGGGGAGTATTTATTGTATAGTACTATGAGTTCATCCAAATGGGGGGTGTCGATGTTGTATAGGGGGTCCAATGGTTACAATCATTAAGAATAGTAGATATTAATTTTTTAGGAAAATTTCATGAGATTATCCTCAAAAGGAAAGGTAATTGAACTCATAAGTATTCCAAGGAAACCATCTAAATTGATAAGCTTTAACAACATAGAAAAATTTCTAGACTCAAGGACACCATAGTGTGATTACAAAATCGTGTTAATTAGTTCTTCAAGCATATATACCTTCTATTTCAATGGATCTCCAAAGAGTTATTGACAATAATTCCAATGTATTTGAAGACATTATTGAAGATATTCCACATGCTTAAATAAATTATTATGTTTTTCACTTGCAACCAGGAATCATACCACGTCCCAACATTAGACCTTCCAGGTACCCATATGCACTTGAAAGAGTGAGATTGAGAATATGCTTCAAGAAATGTTAGATGTTGGAGTCATTCAACCTAGCGCAAGTGATTTCCCTACACCAGTTGTGATGATTATAAAAAGGAAAGTCCATGGAATATGTGTCTAGATTCTAGAGAGCTCCATAAGATTACCATTAAAGATAAGTTTACTATTCTTGGTGTTGATGAATTATTATATGAATTAGAGGGAGAATTTTCTTTACCCAGTTGGATATCCTCTCTACATATCATCATATTACAATGAGGAAATAAGACATTGTGATAATAGTGTTTGGATCACATAAAATCATTCTGAAATTTTGGTGATGCCATTTGGCCTTACTAATGCACCTTCCACATTTTCAAAGCTTCATGAATTATATTTTAAAACCCTTCCTTATAAAATTTGTGTGAGTATTTTTTGATGACATACTAATATACAATAAATCTTATGAAGAGAAAGTACAACATGTTTACATGGTCTTAAAAGTATTAGAGGGGAAATAATTATATGCAAATCCTTCTAAGTGTGCCTTTGGGACTCAAGAAGTGGAATATTTGGTCATATTATATCTCATGAAGGCATCAAAGTGGACACAAACAAAATTAAGGAATTGATGGAATGGCCAATTCCAAAAACCTTGAATAATATTGAAGGGATTCATAGCATATTACCACAATTTATCAAGAATTATGATCAAATAATAACCTCTAACAATCCTATTAAAAAGGAGGAATTTTATTAGACTTGAGAAGTAACCAACTATTTTGAAAAACTTAAAGATTATATGTGTACAGCTCCTATATTATCTATGCATAACCTCACAAAATCCTTTATTATGGAATGTGATTCCTTGGGGCATGGATATGGTGCAGTTTCAATGCAAGAAGGAAGTCTTCTTTCCTTTGAAATTTTCTAACTTAAAGGGAAAATATTACTCAAATTAATTTATGAAAATGAAATGTTGGACATGTTGCATGTAGTTAAGAAATGGTGCCCTTACCTAATAGGAAGACACTTCAAGGTAAGAACATATCATGATAGACTTATGAACTACTTGGAACAATTATTATCTCCAAAAGAGAAACAAAAAAGCTAGGTTATGACTTTGGAATTATCTACAAGAAAATAATAGAAAATGCCAATGGTTGAATACCATCATCCACTCATCTCACTAAAGGTGTAGCATGGTCACATCTCTCGGTTGTGACTAGGGGAAAATATCACAAGTATGAGTAGCTTAGAGCTCTCAATAGAAAGAATAAAATTTCAAAAGATGCCAATGTGGTGTTCCATCCCTCTAATATAAACTTTTTGGCTTCTTGGATAAGCTATCTCGCTTGTTGTTTCTTCCTTCTAGGCCCCATTTTCTAGGCCTCAAACCAACCATGCTTGAGAAGTATTTGGAAAGTTGTTAGCTCATGTTAATCCTCCTTATTTCATCTGCTTAGATAAATTTAGACTTTGTATATTTAGTTAGTGCTTTATGACTTTTTCTACTTCCTTCTAAGCCTTCTTGTAAACATTTGGAAAGTCATGTCTTTTTTGCTTTTGAACTACTTTCTTGATTTTTTGTCTTTTTCTACTTTTTATGCTTTATCTTAAATTTTATTTCTTTTATTGACTTAGTTTGATTTTACACTACTTTTCTTCTTTTTTATTTTTTTTCTGCCTTTCTGCCACTAGCATGTTTTTCCTTGCTTTATCTAGTTTCATGCTTTTCATTCATTTCTAGCTTTAGTTGTTTTCTTCTAGTTTCTCTTTTGAAAAATTTTCTAGTGATCAAGATAGTTTCCTTTATGCGTCGTCCTGTCCACATAGGAATCCACAACTCATACAAAGATTAATTATTCATAAAAATAAACATAACTCTAAACTATCTCAAACATTAAAGTTGTTAATTTCCTAGCTAGATAATGCCTTGTCCAAAATTAATAATGAGCAATTAATGAAGATTCCTCCTAATCAACTCAAATTGTGAATTTTTATATATTCATGTGGCACACATTAGTCCAATTAATATTTAATTACACCCGTGGGAATCTTACTTAGGAAAATTCCCTCGTTAGCTATTAATTTAATAATTTTAACCTATGTGACTTAGGCTAAAATTATATCTTGGACCATAGCAAAAATTGGGAACATGAAAAATCTTCCCCTCCTATTATGGCTTGTACTCAAACAATATTGTCCAAGGACTAACAATACATATTCATCCCACACATGTTCATGGATTTGTTGCCTCTCATCATGTTGATGACCATGCCAAATCAACAACTATGTGCATTGCACACCACAATTGAAATCATAAAAGTCATGGGTCTAAGAAAATGAATAGGAATGAAACATATTATTTTCTCAATGTATGCTCCTCCAATAAATTGTTATAGGAAAATCTCCTCCACCATCACCAAGGAAAACAATAGCCATTATTCAGTCCTCCATGCATCTTTGGCTGATTTGGTACTATCTACAACTTGTCCTTGATTGTCTCTAAGATGATTTCATTTGTTCGGATTGAAGCTATTTCTTCTTGCACTCTACAAATTCCAAAAATTTGATCCAAATGGTTAGTAAATTCATAACAATACCATGCTTGTAAAATATACTTTCCAATGGCTATGTAGAAAGTAGTATGGAAGCTGAAATCTCCCAACACATTTAAATTCTTTGGGCTTGACCGATCAAGGATGGCCAAAATCTTCTTCATGTGAAATTTTAAATCATATTTCCCAACCATTTGACCAAAATACATGATATCCAACATTTAAAAATAACATTTTTGACATCTTATCATGGAAATGTTGCTCTGCCAGAAAGGTTAGTGCAATATCCCAATGTTGGAAATACTCTTCCCAAATTCTGATATAAATCAAAATATCATCAGAAGAAATTAATACATACTCACAAAGATGCTTACCAAACACCTTGTACATGCATGACTGGAGTGTAAATGGTGTATTATCCAATGTAATGGCTATGAATAAGGATCCATAATGGCCATAATGAGAAAATGTAGTCACCCCTTGCATAACTTCTCCCTTTAAGATAATATGGTGATGATCAATGCAGAGATCAAACTCGGGGAATTTCTTGGTTAGGAGAGAATCTTGGGCATCCCACGTAACCTTGTTCCTTGGGGCTGATCTTGGATCCAAATATATATCTTCATTCATGTTCTCATGCTTCTCATCTTGGATCTAGTCATTCGATGTCTCACATGCAAATTGATTTTTAGAAGATTCCACCATTAATTGAAGTTTACAAGCTAATGGATCTTCTATAAAAGGGACTGTTAACCCAAAAAATCCCTCACTCAGCTGTAAATGGACTACACCACCCAAGGACACCCATACACGACCTTCGTAACACCCCATTAGACCCCCACACCCTCAAAAAGGATTAAAAATGAGTAAAAGGGCTTAAAAACCCCAAAAAGGAGCCTAAATAACTCTAATAGGGGCTAAAGCCTCCAAAAAGGGGCTAAAACCCTTCAAAGGAGCCTAAAACCCTAAAAGGAGTTAAAGTTAAGGTGGAAGGGGCTAAAAGCCCAAAAAATGGGCTAAAGCCCTCACCAAGGGCTTAAAACCCTAAAAGTCCCCAAGAAAGCTATAAAAGGAGGGGCGGGGGTCACTCTAAAAGAACTCTTCTCTTGCATACTGTTATGTTTCCCGTGGATGCCTTGAGACTCTTTACCTCTCAAGCCACCCACATCCCCCTCTCATCCACTCATCTTGCCCATTGAGCCATAGCTCCTCCATTGCTGAGTGAGATAGAGAGGTGCTTCCTCCAGCCAGGGCATGGTGGCCCATTGCACCAAAGAAGAGGTATACCACTATTTTTTTATGTGTTTTCTTTAGTAATTTAGTCATTTTACTAACCCATATTTGCTTGCAGGTTTGATTTCTAACATGTTTTGCAGGTTTATTGCTATTTAATAGTTGTTTGTAGGTTCTAGGAGCAAAGCCCTAACCTTGTTTGCAGAGGGGCTCATGACCATTTCTTTCTGTTCTTTGTTGTCATCTCTGTCCAGTTTCCTTTCGATTTTTCTTTCATGTATTTTCACGTAGGAACCTACCCTTCCGTCCTATAGATGGAAGGGAGCCATTCCTGCCCCTGTAGTAAGGATAAATCCCTGTTTTAATTTACTGCAATTTCATGTACAAACAAAGTGTAAAATTAAAAAAAAAAAATTAATGACTTAATGAATGTAGCTTAACTAAAATTGACATAAAATTAATAGTCTTTCTTACCCTTCCTCCTCTACCCAGTCATCACCCTCCAGGGTATACTGGGATAAGACGAAGGGGACAGCTCGTATAGTAATAGGCCCTTCACTGAATATTGTTCTAAACCATTAAAAACAGATGACCTGGAAGGTAGAGGGGGTAGAGAAGGAGGGATTCTCATGGCGCTAAGAGTCCTCCCTATTGACCAACCTTGCATCTGGGAGGTGACCTGTGGATCTACGGATGGGATTAGTCCCATTGTGTTGAGAGCCCAGCACCTTCTCTTGGTTGAAGAAGAATATAGGTGTAAGGTAGTCACCTAGTTAGGCTATCACAAATCAGGGTAAAAAATGGTATCTGTCTACAACATCTCTAATTATTTACTGCTTTTATTTACAATGATATGAACTCTACCACAATATGATGAATTCATAAACCATTTATAGCCACCTGATAACAGAAAAACAGTAAGACATATACACCATACCACGTAATCAACCCAACTCAGTTCATGACGCTGAGAGAGCCACTAAAATTGATTAATTTACACTAAGTTCAAAAATCTGCAGTCTTTGAGGACATAAGTCCCTGACTGCCTTAACCGTGGGAAGCACTTGGGCTCTGCCCAGAAACTCATTGTGAGGAGTACCATGGGAACCCCAAAGTAGCTAGCCACTGAGAGGAATTGCCAAGCGAAACGGGAAACGAACCCCACTGATTGATTAGAATGCCCATGAGGAAAAAGCCAAGCACTGTCTTCTAGCAGTCTTGGTGGCCAAGTGACCACCTACAACCAATAGGAAGCCATTGAAACCGGGGACCAAAATATCATTCCCACCAGTTTGATACACAAATCTAACACAATTGATCCCTCATGCTCTTCCTCATGCCTAAGAGGCAAACCACCATAATTCAGGTCATTGAACTGACACCATCAAGACCATTCTTGACGACCCCTCACACCATCAGAAGGCCACACAACCTCTGATTTAGATTCAAACCCATACCAGTCTGAACCAGACTTGCACACAGCACCATCAAGCCCCATGGCTGGTGCAAACCTGGATCCATTTTTTGGCATAGCAATCACTAGTGGACCCATGTCCACACCACAAATGATCACCAACAACCCTGCAGGTGGCCCCAGCATGGTCATGCAAACTGTCATCAGTCAATTGCCACCACCCATACTAACCACTCAAGCTGTCCCACCTGCATCACTTGCAGGTAGTGGACCTTCCACATACATTGCCCCTCCTGTCACACAGGGGGTCAATGCCCCTTCCACATACACTACCCCTCCTGTCACACATGGGGGTAGTGGCCCTTCCATCCATATTGTCCCTCACTCCACACTTGGGGGAATTGGCCCATTTATAATGGCACCACCAGCAGACCCAGCTATGTAGGTATATTATGCACCTGCAAACCCCATCACTATACCTTCCCCATCTCACATCAACCTGGGGTCAAATCTGCCTTTCATGGCTCATCTTAACTTGCCTTATTTGGCTCGATTGACAAATGACCCCATCCACCATCAAACCTTTTTTCCTCCCATGCCAACCAAGCTGCCATCAGACATTCCCAAGTTTGAAGGGAAGGCAGGGGAGTGTCCCCAAAATCACATCATGACATTCCATTTATGGTGCTCCTCAAATAGCATTGTAGATGACTCGATCAGGCTAAGAATGTTCCAATGCACCCTCACAGGTGCGGCAGCCAAATGGTAGATTGAGCTACTGCAAGCCAAGTACCCAGATTTCAACTCCTTAGCTTTCATGTTCCTACAGTATTTCCAAATCTCCGTCAGATATGATGAAGGGGTGGAAATATTGTTATCCTGCCGCTAGAGCACCGCAACACATATAACCGACTACATCCATGAGTGGAGGCGATGTCGTAGTTTGTGCAAGATCCAACTTAACGACATGATATTTTTGGATTGGTTCCTCAAAACCCTGCTCTCTCCCATAGCAAAGGGCGTCGCATTCGAACGTCCCTAATCCGAAGAGGAGGCCATACTGAAATCCCAACAGTTTGACCTAATCTATGCGCAGTCTGGATACCTTTACACCGTCATTCCAGACGCTCCCCGTCCGGGTACCTCCTACCGAGATGCACCGGGGGCATCTCATGCTGCAGACAACATCATAGGCTCAGTCTCCCAACAGCCACAACACCGTCTGACACCACTCGTAGTTCCACCACAACCAAGCAACACTGCTAGTGTTGCCTACCAAAACCAAACTCCGGACTATGCCAGAATGATGTCCTAGTCCGGAGAAACAACTTCCTATGCACAACCTGCACCACCATAGCAGGCTCAGGCCTTGGCATGGAAGACACAACAATACATAGGGCAAATGCCCACATTTGTGGCACCACCACCTACCCAAATTTATTATGGACCACCAATGCAAGTGGTTCAAGCCCCTGCCCCTGCTCCACCTACTCCGTTGGGACAAGTATTTGCACAACAAAATCGTCCCAACCAACCTGCCCTCAATAATCAACAAGGGAAAGCTAGAAATAATCGGCCCCGGAACCAAGCCAATAACCAACCACAGGGAGGTGGTCAACAACCAAACCCTCCCAACAATGCCGCAACAAACCGACCTGCCCAAAATCCCCCATGACCAAATGCACCAAGATGCAATGCCCCGTTGTGCACAAACCAACCATGCACACTCTGTGAGGTCTACGGGCACTACACATTCGAGTGTCCCCTCATGGCTCGCGCTAAGTAGGACATTAGAAACTAGGTTCAACAGGCTGCCAACGCTACAGATCAAGCCCAACCCAAACCGACACCACAAGGACCTCCTCCTATGGTGCTTCAGAACCCATTACCAGTCCAAGGGTTGGTGGCAACCGCACCCCCTCCCCAACCCAATCCCAATGCTCTGAGGGAACCTCCCACGGTTGAAACAAGTGTTCACCACCTGCTAGCTATGACGACTGAAGAGGTAAACCTATAGACCAAAAAAAATTAGTATGGCACCAATACCGAACCCACTGACACATCAACGGCATCAACTCCTAAAATAGTCAACCTACCTCTTCAGTTACCCCTATTCCTCCACTCCCCCATATGTCGAGTTGCCAATAACACCACGGATAGAGCTACAGTCAGCTATAGCATCATGGATGATTTGGCCCAAACACCAACGGCCATGTCTGCTCTTGAGGTACTTGAAATGTGCCCAATGTAGCGGAATGCCTTACTAGCCACCCTTGGGGCCGTAGACCCCTTAGAATCCAATTTGATCACATTCAACATGGAGAATAGAGAACCGTGCATGCCATCCACCATTGCCTTCCAAATCTCGGTGTCTATCCGAAATTTGGTTGTGCATCAGTGCATAGTAGATGAGGGGGAATCTACATGCATTATGTCTACCTTAGTCTGGCAGAAAATTGGATCACCAATTCTACAACCATCCTCCACAACTCTACGGGATTATGATGGCCATCCCATTAAATCCCAAGGAATACTCCCCCATGTCCCCATCACATTAGTTGGGAAGATAGTTTTGATTGACATAGAAGTTTTCAATGCTCAACTGGACTATAACCTTCTCCTAGGAAGAATTTATATGTATGCCATGAGAGCAGTCGCATCAATTGTATTCCATCTCATGATGTTCCCCCACGAAGGGAAGATTGTGACGGTTGATCAACTCACTTATCACAATCCGCAAGGGTTAACGACACCCACCAATGTTATCCCTACCATCACCACCATTGAGCCACAAGGGACGACCACACATGCCAATGTTTCCCTTGTAATCAACACCACGATTGACAACACACCAGCCTCCTCATTGTTGAATGTGGGCCCTGGGTTGTTTGCCGATACCACCATGATGACTCATTTCCCCTTAGTGTCATCGCCACCAACACAAAATGAGACTGCAGACTTGTGCATGGTCTCATCCAGCACCACTGCACCCAAACAACAAGCGTAGCCGCAGCCCAAACCCCAACCACAACACCATCTGCAGCCATAACACCCACAACAACCACAACACTGTCCGCAGCCGCAACATCAACAGCAGTCGCAACATCATCCGCAGCCGCAGCATTATGCGCAGCCACAACCACGAACTCACCCCCACATACAACCATTAGGGAGTTATCTGGGTTCCTCTCCAGTCCATACAATTCCCTTCCTTTTTCCCCCGCCTGGTGTCATGAGCAAGCCAGTAATGGCCACCCTAAGCCTACCCAACTTTACATTGGGAATTCCTGTGTGGTATCTTGATCCACCAGCTCAACAATCAATGCCCTAGGTAGTCTTAACACCTATGTATCCCATTGCACTCGAGTCTCATCGTCCACCCGGCCCGCAAAAACCAACCACTGCACCCGCACCCGCACCGCCCCATCCAAAAAGGGCCAGGGGAAAGAATGCAAAATCTACCACAGAACCTCGATAGATCCCACCTTGTTCTGTCTGCGAACAACATGGCCATCCAACTCAGAACTACCCTGAGATTCCAATGATCCTTGCGCATTTGGATGCCATGGACACAACCAAAAACCTCCCCGTGATTGAACTTCCAACCGCGCCAATAGTCAGAAACAAGTCACTGAGAACAAACCATGCTTGTGCTCTCTACGGTTTGTATGGACATTATTCTCACCATTGCCATGACTTACCCAAATTTTGAATGGATTTAACTGAACTTAGACAACATTCCCTTAAATCTGAGATCACCTTGATCGAAGAAGTTCACCCCCACCTCCTTCTTCGGACACCATGTCCATTTACATTATGTCCAGTTCAACCAACCCTATTGTCTCCACCATCACCGAAGGTCCATCAGACCTGTCTCTTTCGTTGTTTCCCCAACCATAGCCATAACCTCAATTACTAGGGAAACATTGGGGTTCATTCCCGATCAACACGATCCTTTTCCTTTTCCTTTTCCTTTTCCCTTTCCTTTTACTACCATCCAAGATCATGAGTAAGTCTGTCTTGGAAACCCGCAATCTAGAGGATTTCACACTGGGAGATCCTATGTGGTACCTTGAACCACCTACCATACCTCTAAGGCCCCAGGATGTGTTGACTCATGTCCAGCCAATTGAGATGATGTTGCACCTACCTCCAGGTCCATCAAAGACTCCTCCTATCTCCAGGCCTGCCCCTCTTCCTCCAACAGAGACTAGGAGCAAAGCCACAAAAACCACAACCAATACCATTTACATGATTTCTAGCACCAGTTTCCCTTCTATCTCGTCGGCTATGGAAGATCCACCTGATCTATCCCAGCACCACTTACGCGATGACAGAGATATATGTAAGACCACCTTCGGTTTTACTCCATTCCCTTTAAACTATAGTGTGGAATCGGTTCTTCCCATAAAAGATCAGATTCAGTCACCCTATCTTGCCAATGACCTTCATCTTAGTAAGGGGGCATACCTCTTCACTGACTCAGATGGTCAACTCTTGAAGAAGCCATGCAACGGGCTCCGACTTAAGAGAGTTTATGCCTGATATAACGACTATGATTCCCTTATAGCGTAGTTTTTTTTTTCTTTATTTTTTGTTTTTCAACATTGACCTGTAGTTGTATTACTCTCCGCTACCGCTATTCATGCGGATTTTCGGGCCACCACCAATTAAAGAACATCATTTTTATTTTTGTAACATATAGCCGTCTACTTCATCCACCGCACCTTATGCAGATCTTTGGACCATTGTCTAGAAAACAAATTATTTCTCTTGCATGTATTTGGCATATAACTAACCCCGAACTTGCACTCACATCACATGTAGTCAAGTCTGTCCACCGCAACTCACACATAGATCTCTTGACCTCTGTTCGAGAGCCACCTTGGTTTGCATGTCTCTGCCGCATCAACTCGCGAGCCTCTACTGCGATCTATCCCGCACATGTATTGGTATGTTTGAGAGCCATCTGCTCCATCCATACTGCATGGATGACCTTTGGACCACTGTCCACCATCCCGACATGGGGCACCGCCTATGCCACCAAAATCGGTCGACCATATTAGAGTTTCGTTTAAGCTCTTTTCTAACTCCTAAAAACAATGAAAAGATTACCAAGTGCAGCTGCTTCCTTTCCCACTCGTTAAAGTATAGGAAAGGGCATCTACATAGTCTCATTTACCTCCTTTTGTGGACTATGTAGACCATCAAATGAAAAGGACCACCTTGGCATATTCAATCTAAGACCATTCCCCTCTGCATACGTTTTTGCTTTCTCGGGTAGAGGGGCTGCACTTTACAAAAAAACTCACCATGGGTTGTCGTTAAGCTCTTTTCCATCCTTCTCATCAAGAAAATATTGCTGAGAAAACTTGGTTTCAGTCATGCTCGTAAAAGTATCTAAATGACCGTCTAGTTAGCATAGGTTTAACCATTTTCGACCTGATTGGACTACAACGGTAAAGAAGTCTCTCATCCCTTATAGGATGGGCGAGCTCTCCTATGTATACTTTTATCCCTTTTCGGTCATAGGAGACTACCAATGAAAAGATCCCCCACTGGAGTCTTCTTCATGCTTTCAGGCTCTCTAAAATTGAAAGCACCATCAAGCATTTACCTTCTCAGGCTCACCCAAAATCCACGATACCGTACCATAACGGTGTCTCTAGAAACCAGCCCATGAAAACAGTTTGGCAGCATTCCCACTTTGGGTCGCCTTTGTTCAGAGTACTCTGCAATGTGTCTTCCTTGGACCCCATCAATATCAAAAGTGTCCACTCCCCCAAGTATTTCCCATCTGCAGTGACATCCATGGTATTACAGCTATGATCCCATTCCCATGAGTCAGTTTCATTTGCTGCCTGGTCTGCCCTGCCGTCATACTCTAAACAAAGGAAGTTTGAGTCTACCACACTCCCCCTGCCTCTGTTCAATTCTTTCCCTCCCCCTTCCCCCCCCATTCAGTGGGTCATTCCACAGATTGTCTCACACCTTTCGGTTATCTCCCTCACGCTTCCAGTCAAGGAAACATCATTGCCTTAACTAGGGGCAGATCTCCCTTTGTCAACGACAACACACATATTCCAGAGGATAGACCCAGAGGTCCCTATACCTTGGTTTCATTAACATCATTTTTGAGTTGCTTGGACCACTTGAGAGGAGTCCTTAGTGCCTCTTGGGATGGTTGTTTCTCACGTGCTCTACTCCAACTACATCATTGCACCATTGAGATTCGTACAGGGTTTGGTCCGTTCAGTATTTGGTCGAAGACCCTGGATGTCACCTGACTCTAGCACATTAATGGGTCTATTCGAGGGACCTAAATAGGTTATGTCCCCTGTGATTTTCGGGTTGCGTTGGAAACAGTGTTCAGAAGCCCGAGTAGTGCTTCTATATAGATTTATGAATGATGCAACATACTTATACCACAGAGACTTTGACTCTCAATCAATAATTCCAGACAGCTATGTACCGTCCCAGATCTAGCAGGCCATCAGTCATGAAGATATAACATTCCATGAGAATTCCATGGGTCCAATGTACCAGTTCTTCATATCAGTATTGTATTCAGCCTCACATTGAGGCAATCATTATGTATCATCAGTTGTATATGATCGACTCTTGTATTTTAGAGCATAGATTAAATTATTCTTTTGACATTGTTATGAGCATGGGCATGCCCGCCTCATCCATATACTTGTCACACATTATTTGTATCTCACCCATTGATGGGAACCATATTAATACAAAAACCAAAAGCCACCATGCCCTAGCCTTGGAAGCACCACCTCTTCGCAGCAAATCCTATGATGTTCGTCGGCCATACAATGAGTTCCTACCCTCACACATCAGGGGGTAATCTATTAACCCAAAAACTCTCTCACTCATCTCTACATGGCCTACACCACCCAAGGACACCCATACATGACCTTTGTAACACCCCATTAGACCCCCACACCCTCAAAAAGGCTTAAAAATGAGTAAAAGGGCTTAAAAACCCCAAAAAGGAGCCTAAATAACTCTCCTAGGGGCTAAAGCCTCCAAAAAGGGGCTAAAACCCCTCAAAGGAGCCTAAAACCCTAAAAGGAGCTAAAGTTAGGGTGGAAGGGGATAAAAGCCCAAAAAAGGGCTAAATCCCTGACCAAGGGCTTAAAACCCTAAAAGTCCCCAAGAAAGCTATAAAAGGAGGGATGGCGGTCACTCTAAAACAACTCTTCTCTTGCATATTGTTATGCTGCCCATGGATGCCTTGAGACTCTTTACCTCTCAAGCCACCCACATCCCCCTCTCATCCACTCATCTTCCCCATTGAGCCATAGCTCCTCCATTGCTGAGTGAGATAGAGAGGTGCTTCCTCTAGCCAGGGCATGGTGGCCCATTGCACCAAAGAAGAGGTATACCACTATTTGTTTATGTGTTTTCTTTAGTAGTTTAGTCATTTTCCTAACCCATATTTGCTTGCAGGTTTGATTTCTAACATGTTTTGTAGGTTTATTGCTGTTTAATAGTTGTTTACAGGTTCTAGGAGTGGAGCCCTAACCTTGTTTGCAGAGGGGCTCACATCCATTACTTTCTGTTCTTTGCTGTCATCTCTGTCTAGTTTCCTTTCGGTTTTTCTTACATGCATTTTCACACAGGAACCTACCCTTCTGTCCTATAGACGGAAGGGAGCCATTCTTGCCCCTATAGCAAGGAGGGATCCCTGCTACAGGGAGAAATGTACATGCTACTACCCTCTTTTCCTCTTCCTTGTATACAACAACAAAATTAATTCCTTGTGCCATACTTACCCACTGCTCCATATGAATAGACTGTTGGAAATCACAACTAACTTGCCCTCCAGGATCCCATTGTTCATGCTGCAATCTTCTCAATGTTTCAGTCACTTGGATCAACTTGTTACTCCATAGGATACTAGTATCCCATGGTCATATTGTAAGTACACCACTTCCCATGTTTTTGAACATCTCTTCCTGTTCCATCTTATTTCCCTCATGCATTGTTTTCTTCAACATGCCATGAGTGAAAAATGGACTTCTCTTACACGGTGATTCAAAATATTCCATGTAGTTTCTCACCTAATCCATGGATGCATGAGTAATTGAGATATATAATGGCTTCAAAATATTTCTTTTCTTTTGATCACTTGTCAAAACATTGACAGGCACTACAAAAATTTCATTGCAAAAATAAAAGAGACATTTACCTTCCAAAGCATCGATCTTGATGGTGCCTCTATCCAGCAAATCAA
Source organism: Pseudotsuga menziesii (assembly GCA_001517045.1). Classification (NCBI taxonomy): domain Eukaryota; kingdom Viridiplantae; phylum Streptophyta; class Pinopsida; order Pinales; family Pinaceae; genus Pseudotsuga; species Pseudotsuga menziesii. Next base: position 191,705 of record LPNX010317691.1, on the reverse strand, counting down.
TGAGTGCATGAACACATTTGTTTCTTGATCCATATGGAATTTGATCAGTCACCTTATTCAAAGCAAAGGACTCTTTCCATATAAGCAACTCATGATTTCTCTCTTTCAATTCATGCATGTCAAAAAAATTTCTACATATGCAAACAATACTTGTCAAAACCCCAAATTTTCACAAAAAATTAAAATTTTGATATAACAATAAATGCTAAAACCTGCGGTCTAATAACAGCTAACGGTTTGCAATAAAAGAAATAGACAAGTAACTAGTTTCACTAAATCTTAATTGTATTAACTCAATAGTTCATTTTTTTTTGTAACAAGAATAAAGTTTTCTTGCATATTGTTTAACTTCAGTTTAATGATGAGTCTTTTCATGTCAAGTAGGTGGAATCTACTTTTGAATCCGGGGCTTACTTAGCAATCATGCTAATGCAGATGAATACTGGTTCTTACAGGTTTACAGGTATGATCGAACGAGTACGTATTAAAAGTTCTTTAAAGTATCAACAGTATTTTATTTGCAATTAAAAGCTTAGTAATTAAGCTGCTAAACTTTAAACAGCTTATGTGAGGTAAAACCATTTGGCTTCCTTCAGGTTTTCTTGTAATAATGTTCAGAAGTAGGTAACGACAGTAAGATACATTTGTGACTCTAAGAATTAGAATCTCAGTTACAAAGTATTTCTACTTTAGTCTAAGTAAATTGAAATGTTATAATGATTGTTTTGTCAATATTTATGCAATAATACATTATCTTATTTGTGTAACAACTGACCCACATTTCGCTTCTGTGAGATATCTTACAGCCTGTTAACCTTTTGACAATATAAGCTCGATTGTGCAAACTAAAAACCATAATCCCTTCCTACATAAGATCATTGTTTTCCTACACTTTAATTTTATGTCGAACCATGAGGTTCTAATAACTTTTGGACTCAATAGATTCATTCCTATTCAATTTCTTAATTTTCTAATATATTTCTCTTGAATTACATTACTGTCTACAAACAGTTTATCTAAGATTGATGTTCTCGAAACAGGTCGATTTTCTAGTTACCTTGTTTAGTTCTATAACTACTTTACTACCCAATTAACCTGGTGAATCTTTAGTAATTTCCAAGTTGAGTCGTAACCACAATCCATCAAAGTATTGTCGCTTTGAACTATGTAAAAGAGTTTCATAATAGTGTTCTTACAATACGTTTGTTCACTTCATAGTTCTGCTATCAATGAGTTATTAGTTTTTATGTGACTGATAAACATGCATACTCTAATTGTTAATAGACATTCAGTCTATATCTAGCTCAAGGTTATAACATGTTGAGATTAGAATTGATGATTCTCCAACTTATTACCTTATACCATTTATAAAAATTATAACTTGTGAAGTCTTTGTATAAGAGATTTACCATGTATAAACTATAGTCTTTTACAAAGGAAAACTATAGTTGTTTATTGATTAACATTATCTCTCCCATAAAATATTTGATTTCTTATCTATAGTAAAGACATGAAACATTGAGCTCTATCTATAAATAAGACATAAAATATTTGATTTCTATTTATAATAACAACGTTTGGAGAAAAGAATTGCAACTATCCAAATCGCATTTGTGTTGTTATAATATATAAGTTGTAAGGTTAAAGGTGAAATGAGTATTATGCATGCATGATTTTTGGGCTTAATCTAAGGTTTAAAAGTGACATTCCATGATAGATCAACGTAACCATAACGTTGATATTTCATCACTACACTAGCATATGATATGGTGCATGTTACTATCAAATTGCATGGAAAATTATTGGGTTAATGATATAGTTTACTCCATGTTCCAATGATTAAATAATTGGATTTGTTTCTACGCAGGCACTATAGAGAACGACCCATTTGCATGGTTTGATTTGCTAACCACGTGGTCATCTCCTGACCAAGTCTAGGAAATATAAAATCTCACTGTAACCCTAACTCTTATCATTCTTCCCCACAGTTTGCATTGGCCCTTGAGGTTGCTCTGCTTGGCTTCTATGGCGGCCGTCAGTCCTCCTTGCTCTGGTTGTCTTGTGCCTTGATTCAGTGCTTCATTTGTCACCGCTGTGTGGGTTTGAATGCCATTCTCAGTGGCTAGGTTCTCACTCTGCAATTTTTGGAGATTATCATTGCTCTTGGTTCGCTGTCTTCGTGGCTTACTGTCTGTTCTAGTTTCTCTTGCCATCCTTGTGGCTTCCTTGTTGCGTGAGGGTTACACTTGTGGGCTGTTAAATTTTTTAAAATGCAAGCCTGTAGGTGATAGTGCTTCTATCATACTACTCGTCGTTTTCGTTAACAGGTAAGAATTTGTTGTTGCTTCTATTTAAGTTGTAGTCGGTATAATGCTGTTATGAAGGCACATTAATACTTAGGTTTATTACTTACTGACAGTAGTTTGCTGAACTCCTTGCAGGTGCTCGCCACTGTAAACCTTCTCGGTGAAGAAAATAGACAATCAAGCAATGAATGTCGTGGCTCATGGTTTGTTTCAGGTAAGCCCCATGGTCCATGTGTTGGGTTTTCACCCTAATTGCATCAGGGTGGTCAATGGAATCACCCAGGGTTTGGGGAAACCCTCCCTCGACTTGCCTTGAGTTATGTTGTTGTTTTTACAGGTTATTGTTGTAATACCTAGAATCAAACCCTTGCTTGTTGATGAGTAGACTCGGTTTAACTGAGCACCGTAAATAGTTTGTTGTTTGGCTTTACGGCATGGTTACAAATAATAGCTTTTGTAAGACGGTTCTGTCTTCAAACTTGTTTGGTTATTAGTTGTTTATATTATACTTTGTGTAAAATTCAGGGTTTTTACCCTTCTTGACTATAAGTCAAGTTTTTGTACTATGTTTAAAATACTCTTCAAGGGTTTATAAATTAAGTTTTTAAGACTGATATTTACAGTCGTAATTTAATTCTTGTTTGTTTTTATTTATAATTAGGAGTTTAGGGTTTATCCTGTGGAAACCCTTGTTATGAAATAAGTTATTCTAGGTTATAATAATTACAGTCTTTTTATTTGTCCTTAAAGGACTATGAATAAGTTATATTAACCTGGTTATTTAATGGTTACATAATTAAATAAATTTGGTTTATTACTTCAATGTTTTGTTAATTGTAATGTAATACTCATAAGGGTTGTTAACCTTGTCTTTCACTTTCACAGGTACACCCTGTCAGTAAAATAAAAAGACATAGTTTCTTTTATAAGTATAAAATTTGTAAATATTGTTCAGTATTATATTTCATTTCTGAGTAATAATTATAGCTGGTTCTTTTAATGGTTAAAAAGAACTGTTCTTGTGGTTATTCTAGGTTACTAATGTATATAAGTATACAGATAAATTATGCTCAGAAGTATGAGTTAGGGTTTTTACCCATTTAACTTTTAAAGTAATAATTTTTGTATTGTTATCTAGTTAATTCGATTACTGTCACAAGATTTCTTGAGTTTGTTTTTAAAAGAATTTCTAATTTATAAACAATACTATTTATTGTTAATAATAATATTATTTGTATCAATAATATTATTATCTGTGAATATTGTATTCTCTTAAGTTTGTGTTTGTATTTATATATATTATTAAATAAGACTAAGAACAGTCTATAATAGTTGAGTTTATTTAATAAGATTATTTTGTAAACTTGGTGAAAGAAATGAGGACTTTCATCCTGTCAATACTCCTTACATCTAATTTGTCTGTAAGTGTGTAAGCATAGTTCTTTATTAATAATACTTTATGTATAGGTTACTACTGTATTTAGTTATTAATACTAAGAAAATAATTCTGTAAGAGTTATCCAATTCTTATTTAAGGTTCAGAGAGTTGCAGGTAAATTAGCTAATACTATTGGAAAATAAATAAACTAACAGAATTATATTTACATCTTTACTTAACATAAATAATAAGCATTCAACTGACAATTATATTTCTTCTATTTCAATTTAGATGTATAGTTTATAGAAGTAGGTACTGTGTAGAAAAATGAATTACATACTTGAACATACTACTGTTAGTAAAATAATATGATTCTATTCCTTTTCTGATATTCTAAATACACAGTCTAGGTCTAACAACAACTCTACAAAATAGATTAATATTCTTTCTGGAAAAACAACTATCTACTGAAAGAAAACATTTCAATACTTTGAAAAACATAAGTACTCTATTCTTTTCATATTCCTATCATATTTCATTCATTTAAACACACTACCTGTGCTAAAGTACGATCTGGATTACTCTAGATGGGAAATAACACAGGTAGGATTATTTTTCATCAAGGAACAGATTCAGCATCTAAAACAACTAAGAGATTTCAAGCTTAACAGTTCACTACATAACATATAAATAATTCTTTATTTGTTCATACACAGATATAAAATTTAACACAGAAATTAAAAGATAGTAGAACCTGTTTTTAAAGCTGGATGACAACAGTGTTGGGAGGCCGTTCCTTCCTACCAACTCCTAGAGAGTGCTCAAACAACGACTTCTCAGGATTCCCGAGCCTGTTCTGGTCTCCTTGGCTAGAGCTAGGTGGAGCAAACAACAAAGTACTAGTCCAAAGACTCAATACCAACTCTGCACACTGCAGCAATATCTTTTAGTTGGAAAGCTGTATTAGATCACTTTCCTGCAGTTTACCCCTCAAACACCTTCCTCAAAAATTTCCTTCCCAATGAATTGCTTGAAGCGCATTCACCTAAATGATTCTTCTCCTGGAATGAGCAGCCTCATCTCTCTTCAATGGGTTTTTTTATTAAGATTGCCTAGGTCTTTTTGGTTTAGTTGTCATTAATTGAGCCACCTGCTCTGATCCCACTTTCTTGGGGGATCATGACCCCAAATGTAGGGAGGTTTCCACCTACAACATTGAAAGTGTTTGAGGACGCTGCCACTTGTCTATTTGCTCTCCACCTATTCTCCTCCACCAACTTGACCAGTAACACTCTTTTTAACAGATCTCCCAAGTTGTTGTCTCCACTTTTATTTATTTAAAATTTAAATATTTAGAATTACATTCCACATCCTTGACTCTACTGAGTCATCAGTTACAACTTAGCATTAAATTTAACATAATGTCTTGGAATAAAATCAAAATAAGATAATATTGTTTTGCAAAATTGGGGCATGTGACATACACACCCCCTTAGAATATAACATCGTCCTTGATGTTATTTATTCTTCATCCTCTGAAGTCCCCTGGAACAGAATTGGATATGGATCTCTCATTTTACTTTCCAATTCCCAGGTGGCTTCCTCTGGACTAAGGTGCTTCCATTGCACATTCACTTGTCCAATGGTGCGGATCCAAAGTGTAATTTTCCTCCTCTCGAGGATACAGTCCAGTTCCAATAGAAATTATCCTTTTGGTTCCACCTGTACAACATTCCAGTTAACAACATGAGTAGCATCATGAACATATTTCTTTAAAATGGAAATGTGAAAACATTATGTACTCTTAAGTTAGGTGGTAATACTAATTGATAAACTACTTGTCCAATCCTAGACAAAATTTCAAATGGGCCACAGTAACGAGGTGCCAATTTTGCACAACTCCCCAATCTTAGAGAGATCTTTTTGGGCCTTACCTTGATGAACACATGTTCACCTACCTGAAACTCCTTTGGAGTTCTTTTTAAGTCTGCTTGACTTTTCTACCGATCCCGTGCCACTTTCATATTTCTCTGCACTTGTTTCACAATTTCTTCCATTTCTTTTAATAGTTCTGGACCTAATACCAATCTATCTACTGGATTACTCCAAGAGATAGGAGTATTACATTTCTGTCCATATAAAATTTCAAATGGACTAAATCTAGCTGATGTCTGATAATTATTATTATAAGCAAATTCTACCAGATGTAAATAGTCCTCCCATTTACCAGGTTGGTCTTTCACATACATTCTTAATAAATCTTCCAGTACCTGGTTTACCATTTTAGTTTGTCCATCTGTTTGAGGATGGAAAGTAGTATTGAAATTTAATGTAGTGTTTAACCCTTTAAACAAGGACTTCCAAAAGTTTCCTGTAAACTTAGGATCTCTATCTGAGATTATGACTTTTGGTACTCCATGTAATCGGAAAATCTGTTTTAGAAAAATATCAGCTATGTTTGTAGCCTTATAAGTAGTTTTAACAGGTATAAAGTGAGCTGCTTTGCTTAGCTTATCAACTACTACCATGATAGAATCATTCTGATTTTGATTTTTAGGTAATCCAGTAATAAAATCTAGACTAATTACCTCCCATTTCCAGTTAGGGATGGGTAAAGGCTGTAGCAAACCAGCTGGGTGTTGGTGTTCAGTTTTTACCTATTGACATTCTAAACATCTTGCAATATATTCAGCTACCTCGGTTTTCATATTTGGCCAGAAATACTCCTTTCTTAACATGGTTATAGTCTTTTGATAACCTAGATGACCTGAATATGGTGTTTTATGAATTTCATCCAGAATTAACAGCTTGACTTTAGGTACATTAGGTACATACAGTTTATCTTTATATAGTAAAAATTTTTTTTACATTTGAGCTGTAACATTTTATTAAGTTTTCTGTTGGTTTTTCTTTAGCTTTAGCTTGCAAATTCTGGTAAATTTCATCTTGTTGTATTCCTTCTTTAAGCTGTTCATCTAAGTCTGAAACATAAGTGCTGATTGCTACTGCAAAATTCAGCCTTGCGTTCCTACTTAATGCATCAACAACTTTATTTTGTTTACCTTTTATATGCTGGATTTCAAAATCATACTCACTTAAGAAAGCTAACCACCTAGCTTGTTTGGCATTTAAATTAGGCTGATCTAAAAGATACTTCAATCCTTTATTATCAGTCATTAAAACAAATTTTCTGCCAATTAGGTGATGTCGCCACATCTTTAAGCGTGTATTATAGCTACTAATTCCAGATCATATGTTGCATAATTCTTTTCATGAACTTTTAGCTTTCTAGACTCATAGGCAATAACATGCCCTTCTTGAGTCAGAAAACCACCTAAGCCATCATTACAGGCATCAGTGCACACTACAAATTTTTTATTAGGATCTGCTATTCTTAAAATAGGTGCACTAGTTAATAAAGTTTTTAATTTTTTAAAGCTTTCTTCACATTTCTGATTCCAGTCGAACTTCTTTCCTTTCTTCTGCAAGGAATTTATTGGATTTACTATCCTTGAAAAGCCTTCAATGAACCTCCATTAGTAACCAGTAATGCCCATGATCGGTTTTAACATCCGTCACATCCCTAGGAACCGACCAATCTTCGATTGCCCGTATCTTTTCAGGATCTATGGAAATTCCTTCCTTGGTCACTACGTGACCTAAATACTGAATTTTATCCTTGAAGAAATCACACTTACTCAACTTTGCGAAGAGTTGATGTTCTCACAACTCTTGCAAAACAATTTTCAGATGTTATTTATATTCTTCTTTGGTTTTTGAATAGATTAGAATGTCGTCGATAAACACGACCACAAACTTATCTAAATACTTATGCATTATGTTGTTCATTAAACACATGAAGACAGCTGGGGCATTAGTAAGCCCGAATGGCATTATGACAAATTCGTAATGACCATATCTTGTTCTAAAGGCTGTCTTAAATATGTCTTCATCTTTAATCCTCACTTGATGATATCCAGACCTTAAATCTATTTTCGAAAACACTATGGCTCCACGTATTTGATCAAACAAATCATCTATGCGGGGCAAAAGATATCGATTTTTGATGGTCATCTTGTTTAACTGACGGTAATCTATGCAAAGTCGCATAGTTTCGTCCTTCTTCTTAATGAAGATGATAGGTGCCCCCCGGGGAGACACACTTGGTCGAATATACTTTTTTTCAATTAACTCTTTTAATTGAGATTTTAATTCATTAATTTCTAATATGTTCATTCGATAAGGGGCCTTTGAGCTAGGTACTGCACCCGGTACCAGCTCAATGGTGAAATCCAATTCCCTTTTAGGAGGTAATCCCGGAATTTATTCTGGGAATACATCAACATATTCTTTTGAGACTGGGATTTCTTCCACTTTTAACTTATCTATTTTTATTCTAGTTTCCTCATCAGTAATTGTTACTGCGTAAGCTTTACATCCCTTTCTAACATCTCTTTTAAGTTGTAAAGCAGAAATCTGCCTTACAGTAGTTTTTCTAGGAATTCCTTTAACACTTACTGTTTTTTCATCACTGTTTAAGCATGTGAAAGTTTTATCATAACAGTTTAGAATTACTCTATGTTGTTCTAACCAGTCCATACCAATCAGAAAATCATAAGAACCAAGTGGTAAAACATTAAGTTTAACAACAATTTCAAATTTATCCATAACTAATGTACATTTTTTCAAAAAACAAGTTACTTTTCTTTTAGCACCAGTGGCTAACTGAACTAACCATGAATTCTCAAACTTATCAACAGATAACTTACATTTTTCTACTATCTGAGGTGCAATATAACTGAGACTAGCTCCTGGATCAATCAAAATAGTTACAGGGGTTTGATTTATCATACCTTCTACTTCCACCATGGAAGTTCGATATTCAGCTTGTCGGTTCTCCAAGGCTGCGTTTATTCTAGGCATGCTCCTTGCTAGTTCCCCAACGGTCATCTCCTCCTATATAGTATGAATATTTCTAATAGTCTTCTTCCAGTTTGGACAGACTGAAGCATAGTGTGGGCCATTACACTCCCAGTACTTGACAGGATCTTTATGCTCAAAGAGTCTTGGTAAAGTTTCCATGATTATTTGCAGTTTCATTACCTTTAGAATTATTCTGATTGTTGAGTGTACTGTTCCTATTTCCTTGGAAATTCTTGTTATTATAATAGTTTTTGGCCTTATTGTTCTTAAAATTTTTGTTAGGCACAAAATCCTTCTTCTTTTGTTCAAACTGATTATTATTTTTCTTAGCCTTCCAGTTGGCCAAGCTTTCTTTCTTCTGATTCTTCTCAAAACAAAAGTTAGCCTTCCTCATAGCTTCCTCCAAGGTCTTTGGGTTATCATATTCAATTCTATCTTTAATATGATAAGGTAGACAGCTAAGAAATTGTTGTACCTTTGGCTTCTCATCTACAAGGTAGGGTACATACCTAAGTAGACTTAAGAACTTGTTGTTCAGATCCTTCATTGTCATTGAACCTAACTTCAGTTCATAAAACTCTTTGGCTCTCTCCTCATAATACTGCTTAGACAGGAATTTCTTTTTGAAATACCTCTTAAAGGTACTCCAGTTGTCTTCTTTCTCTTTTATACCCTTAACTCTCTTCAAGTCCTGCCACCAAATGTCAGCCTTTCCTGAGAGGTTATATATAGCCATCCTAGCCTTTAACTGGTTAGAATAATTATATATTTGGAAGTACTTCTTCATCCCAGATAACCAGGATTCAGCTTCCTCCCCCTTCTCAGTCTCTCCATTAAAAGTTGGTGGTTTTATCTTTTTGAATTCCCTAGAAATTTGCTCATAAGGTTTGTATTTTCTCTTTTTAGTGTACAGATTATCATCACTACTGTCACTAGTAGTATGGTAATTTTGTTGTTCACCAAACACTTCAGAAGACGAACTACTTTCAGTTTTTGTATGTTTCATATTTTTAGATTTTTGGTGATGACTGGCATCTTCAGATTCTGACCTTCTACCCCTACCCTCAGTTTGAAACTTTTCAATTAGGACCTGATTCAGCTCTTCTTGAGCCCTCAGAATCCTTTCATTCTCTCGCTTTATAGACTCCATTTCAGTTTTTAAGTCTTTTACAGTTTGTAACAATACTGGGGAATTGGTAGTTAAATCCTATGGTATAGGATCTCTTGGTAAATTTCCTGTTTCAGTAACTGGAGACTCCTCCTTTGCATACTCTTCCAGCATTTCCATACCTGCCTGTTAAACTTCCAAAAAAAAAAAAAATCTCTGTTGAATAACATTTAAAATAAAATACGTCAGCATAATCATTTAATTTACTGTTTTATGAAAACTAGTTGGGCTTCATCAAGGCCTAGTGTTTGAACCTTGTGCTCTGATACCACATGTCAAAACCCCAAATTTTCACAAAAATTTAAAATTTTGATATAAAATAAATGCTAAGACCTGCGGTCTAATAACAACTAACGGTTTGCAATAAAAGAAACAGTCAAGTAACTAGTTTCACTAAATCTTAATTGTATTAACTCAACAGTTCTGTTTTTTTTGTAACAAGAATTTTTTTTTGTTGCATATTGTTTAACTTCAGTTTAACGATGAGTCTTTTCATGTCAAGTAGGTGGAATCTATTTTTGAATCCAGGGCTTACTTAGCAATCATGCTAACGCAGATGAATACTGGTTCTTACAGGTTTACAGGTATGATCGAACGAGTATGTATTAAAAGTTCTTTAAAGTATCAACAATATTTTATTTGCAATTAAAAGCTTAGTAATTAAGCTGCTAAACTTTAAACAACTTCTATGAGGTAAAACCATTTGGCTTCCTTCAGTTTTTCTTGTAATAATGTTCAGAAGTAGGTAACGACAGTAAGATACGTTTGCGACTCTAAGAATTAGAATCTTAGTTACAAAGTATTTCTACTTTAGTCTAAGTAAATTGTAATGTTATAATGATTGTTTTGTCAGTATTTATGCAATAGTACATTATCTTATTTGTGTAACAACTGACCCACATTTTGCTTCTGTGAGATATCTTACAGCCTGTTAACCTTTTGACAGTATAAGCTCAATTGTGCAAACTGAAAACCATAATTCCTTCCTACATAAGATCATTGTTTGCCTACACTTTAATTTTATGTCGAACCATGAGGTTCTAATAACTTTTGGACTCAATAGATTCATTCCTATTCAATTTCTTAATTTTCTAACATATTTCTCTTGAATTACATTACTGTCTACAAACAGGTTATCTGATATTGATGTTCTCGAAACAGGTCGACTTTCTAGTGATCTTGTTTAGTTCTATAACTACTTTACTACCCAATTAACCTGGTGAATCTTTAGTAATTTCCAAGTTGAGTCGTAACCACAATCCATCAAAGTATTGTCGCTTTGAACTATGTAACAGAGTTTCATAATAGTGTTCTTACAATATGTTTGTTCACTTCATAGTTCTACTATCAATGAGTTATTAGTTTTTATGTGACTGATAAACATGCATACTCTCATTGTTAATAGACATTTAGTCTATATCTAGCTCAAGGTTATAACATGTTGAGATTAGAATTTATGATTCTCCAACTTCTTACCTTATACCATTTATAAAAATTATAACTTGTGAAGTCTTTGTATAAGAGATTTACCATGTATAAACTATAGTCTTTTACAAAGGAAAACTATAGTTGTTCATTGATTAACATGATCTCGCCCATAAAATATTTGATTTCTTATCTATAGTAAAGACATCAAACACTGAGCTCTATCTATAAATAAGACATAAGATATTTGATTTCTATTTATAATAACAACAATGTTTTGAGAAAATAATTGCAACTATCCAAATCGCATTTGTGTTGTTATAATATATAAGTTGTAAGGTTAAAGGTGAAATGAGTATTATGCATGCATGATTTTTGGGCTTAAACTAAGGTTTAAAAGTGACATTCCATGATAGATCAATGTAACCATAACGTTGATATTTCATCACTACACTAGCATATGATATGGTGCATGTTACTATCGAATTGCATGGCAAATTATTGGGTTAATGATATAGTTTACTCCACATTCCAATGATTAAATAATTGGATTTGTTTCTACGCAGGCACTATAGAGAACGACCAATTTGCATGGTTTGATTTGCTGACCACGTGGTCATCTCTTGACCAAGCGTGGGGAATATAAAATCTCACCGTAACCCTAACTCTTATCATTCTTCCCCGCAGTTTGCGCTAGCCCTTGAGGCTGCTTTGCTTGGCTTCTATGGCGGCCGTCAGTCCTCCTTGCTCTGGTTGTCTTGTGCCTTGATTCAGTGCTACATTTGTCACTGGTGTGTGGGTTTGAATTCCATTCTCAGTGGCTGGGTTCTCACTTTGCAATTTGTGGAGATTATCATTGATTTTGGCTTGATGTCTGTGTACTCCTCCTTTCGTTGTCTTCGTGGCTTAGTGTCTATTCCAGTTTCTCTTGCCGTCATCATGGCTTGCTTTTTGCGTGAGGGTTACACTTGTGGGCTGTTAAAAATTTTAAAATGCAAGCCTGTAGGTGATAGTGCTTCTATCAGACTGCTCGTCGTTTTCGTTAACAGGTAATAATTTGTTGTTCCTTCTATTTAAGTTGCAGCCGGTATAATGTTGTTACGAAGGCACATTAATACTTAGGTTTGTTACTTACTAACAGTAGTTTACTGAACTCCTTGTAGGTGCTCTCCACTGTAAACCTTCTCGGTGAAGAAAATAGACAGTCAAGCAATGAATGCTGTGGCTCGTGGTTTGTTCCGGGTAAGCCCCGTGGTACATGTGTTGGGTTTTCAACCCACTTGCATCAGGGTGGTCAATGGAATCACCTAGGGTTTGGGGAAACCATCCCTCGACTCGCCTTGAGTTATGTTGTTATTTTTATAGGTTATTGTTGTAATACCTAGAATCAAACCCTCGCTAGTCGATGGGTAGACTCGGTTTAACTGAGCACCGTAAATAGTTTGTTGTTTCGCTTTACGGCATGGTTAAAAATAATAGCTTTTGTAAGACAGTTCTGTCTTCAAACTTGTTTGGTTATTAGTTGTTTATATTATACTCTGTGTAAAATTCATGGTTTTTACCCTTCTTGACTATAAGTCAAGTTTTTGTACTCTGTTTAAAATACTCTTCAAGGGTTTATAAATTAAGTTTTTAAGACTGGTATTTACAGTTGTAATTTAATTCTTACTTGTTTTTATTTATAATTAGGATTTTAGGGTTTATCCTGTGGAAACCCTTGTTATGAAATAAGTTATTCCAGGTTATAATAATTACAGTCTTTTTATTTGTCCTTAAAGGACTGTGAATAAGTTATATTAACCTGGTTATTTAATGGTTACATAATTAAATAAATTTGGTTTATTACTTCAATGTTTTGTTAATTGTAATGTAATACTCATAAGGGTTTTTAACCCTGTCTTTCACTTTCACAGGTACACCCTATCAGTAAAATAAAAGGACAGTTTCTTTTATAAGTATAAAATTTGTAAATATTGTTCAGTATTATATTTCATTTCTGAGTAATAATTATAGTTGGTTCTTTTAATGGTTAAAAAGAACTATTCTTGTGGTTATTCTAGGTTACTAATGTATATAAGTATACAGATAAATTATGCTCAGAAGTATGAGTTAGGGTTTTTACCCATTTAACTTTTAAAGTAATAATTTTTGTATTGTTATCTAGTTAATTCGATTACTGTCACAAGATTTCTTGAGTTTGTTTTTAAAAGAATTTCTAATTTATAAACAATACTATTTATTGTTAATAATAATATTATTTGTATCAATAATATTATTATCTGTGAATATTGTATTCTCTTAAGTTTGTGTTTGCATTTATATATATATATTATTAAATAAGACTAAGAACAGTCTATAATAGTTGAGTTTATTTAATAAGATTGTTTTGTAAACTTGGTGAAAGAAATGAGAACTTTCATCCTGTCAATACTCCTTACATATAATTTGTCTGTAAGTGTGTAAGGACAGTTCTTTATTAATAGTACTTTATGTATAGGTTACTACTATCTTTAGTTATTAATACTAAGAAAAGAATTCTGTAATAGTTATCCAATTCTTATTTAGAGTTCATAGAGTTGCAGGTAAATTAGCTAATACTATTGGAAAAGAAATAAACTAACAGAATTATATTTACATCTTTACTTAACATAAATAATAAGCATTCAACAGACAATTATATTTCTTCTATTTCAGTTTAGATGTATAGTTTATAGAAGTAGGTAATGTGTAGAAGAATGAATTACATACTTGAACATACTACTGTTAGTAAAATAATATGTTTCTGTTCCTTTTCTGATATTCTAAATACACAGTCTTGTTCTAACAACAACTCTACGAAACAGATTAATATTCTTTCTGGAAAAACAACTATCTACTGAAAGAAAACATTTCAATACTCTGAAAAACATAAGTACTCTATTCTTTTCATATTCCTATCATACTTCATTAATTTAAACACACTACCTATGCTAGAGTACGATCTGGATTACTCCAGATGGGGAAAAACACAGGTAGGAATATTTTTCATCAAAGAACAGATTTAGCATCTAAAACAACTAAGATATTTCAAGATTAACAGTTCACTACATAACATATAAATCATTCATTATTTGTTCATACATAGATATAAACTTTGACACAGAAATTAAAAGATAGTAGAACTTGTTTTTAATGTTGGATGACAAAAGCGTTGGGAGGCCGTTCCTCCCTACCAACTCCTGGAGAGTGCTCAAACAACGACTTCTTAGGACCCCCGAGCCTGTTCTGGTCTCCTTGGCTAGAGCTAGGTGGATCAAACAACAAAGTACTAGTCCAAAGACTCAATACCAACTCTGCACACTGCAGCAAGCTCTTTCAGCTGGAAAGCTGTACTAGATCACTTTCCTGTAGTTTACCCCTCAAACACCTTCCTCAAAAATTCCCTTCCCAATGAATTCCTTGAAGTGCATTCACCTGAATGATTCTTCTCCTGGAATGAGCAGCCTCAGCTCTCTTCAATGGGTTTTTTTATTAAGATTTCCTAGGTCTTTTTGGGTTAGTTGTCATTAATTGAGCCACCTTCTCTGATCCCACTTTCTTGGGGGATCATGACCCAAAATTTAGGGAGGTTTCCACCTGCAACATTGGAAGTGTTTGAGGATGCTGCCACTTGTCTATTTGCTCTCCACCTAGTCTCCTCCACCAACTTGACCAGTAACACTCTTTCTAACAGCTCTCCCAAGCTGTTGTCTCCACTTTTATTTATTTAAAATTTAAATATTCAGAATTACATTCCACATCCTTGACTCTACTGAGTCATCAGTTACAACTTAGCATTTAATTTA
This sequence comes from Pseudotsuga menziesii, assembly GCA_001517045.1. NCBI lineage: Eukaryota > Viridiplantae > Streptophyta > Pinopsida > Pinales > Pinaceae > Pseudotsuga > Pseudotsuga menziesii. Next base: position 176,681 of record LPNX010317691.1, on the reverse strand, counting down.
ACATAATGTCTTGGAATAAAATCAAAATAAGATAATATGATTTTGCAAAATTGGGGCATGTGACGATACTTGTGTATCCTTGGGCCTCCGACTCATTGATGTACTTGTCTACCCAATACATGGATATAACACCACCTTATATTGCTGATTCAATTGCATGTCCTTAGATATCTTTCCCATAGCTAATATCTCATCATCCTTATTCTAAAACCCCACGAGTGATTGGCCCATGTCTTCAAGATCATCCCCCTTCACAAACACCTACAAATTAGAATTTTCCTCATGTTCCACCAACACATGAGGATCCTCTTTTAATAAATGAATGAAATCAACCATATAGAATGGTATGATATAAGAATAGGAGGGTTAATGTGATCTCTCCATATTCTCATGAATTTTCTCAATCTGAATCCTAGATTCTTGAACTGCACTTTGAGTACTCTTCAAAGAATCATGGATGGTCTCCAAATCATGAGTTAGATTTATAATCTCCTCTCCATGTTCCAAAGAAGCACTATGATACATCTCCACAAGATCAAGAAGATAATATATATCAGAAATAAAATACAAAAATTTACCTTTCATGTTGATCATTTCCTTCCAAATATTCTCCAAGTTTTCAATAGAAAATGGCTCCTCCATTCGGATGCAACTCTCCAAAAAGAATTTGACACCAATGCAATAGTGTCATCCAAAGTGCTCAAGGCCTCATTGATATTCCTTTTTCTCATTTTCAAAGGCCCAACAAGAAAGTGGGGATCTAGAGGATAAACATCCTCTTCTTCCTATGACCGATCAACTTCATAATGAAGCTCTAGTGGTGATGGAGAAATTGATAATTGTTCATATTCTACAACTGCAAGTTATTCATATTTTTGCACATGGGAATTCTTTCCTACAATAGGCTCCTTCAAATTGATATCTATGTCACCAACATAGAGATGTGTGCACCCATAAGTGGATGTTATCCTATCTAGGTTTGTAGTTTCATCTACCTCTATTCTTTCACCTTTGTATTGAACTTCTGCATCATTGATGATAGGAACTAGTTCTTCTTCTACCTTGCAATCACCTGACAATGACTGGAACTCCTCCATATGGGCCTCTTATTCTTCATCACCTATATATTTAGGTGGATCATGGTTTCTTTTTGTGGCTATGGATAAATTATTGCGCTTTCATTATGATCAAGTTCTTTAGCTTCATGGTTATCCTTCTTCAAGCAACTTGAGGATTTTTTATTTTCTTCTTTCAATGGCTCTTCTAAAACCTTGTTTGCTACATTTTACTACAATGTATGCTCCACTTCTTTGTATATTTTCTCAACAATTTATGCTTCCATTATTTCATTCATACATATATTTCTAACCTCCATTTTATAGTAAAATCAGAAGGATATGAGTTCCTGAATTTCATCCCTTAGTGCCCAATACTCAAAGAGGTACTTGATATGTTCTTTTTGCTTCCTTTCACAATACATGGGTGGATCATGCATTATGTATTCTTCATACATTGGGTTACAGGAGTAACACTTATCCTTATATATGAAATTACAAGAATAAATGCATGATGTTCCTTCATATATGGAGTGATCTTCTTCTTCATACAGTTCATATTCTTCTTCTTCATCTGCAACAAGAACCAATCTCATTGATGCAACTATGATATCGAGAGATTACTTTCCACAGGAGTAGAGGAAAGTTATCTGATACCACTGCAATTTACTAATCATATCTAAATTTACATTAACTAATAATCTCAAAAATTTAAAGAAGAACAGTGAAATTTAAGAAACCAAACTAGTCACTTTTAACTAGGATTCTGAAGACATTTTTAAGAATCTGGAATAAAGGGGAAAAGAATATGACTTGCAGCAGAAATTAATAGGTTTGAGACTTTGATCGGAAGGTTTTCAATCCCATACAAACTATAGTGGGTACATTCTCTTGGTACATCACACCCGGGATGGTCCAAAGATCGCGTGGTTTCAGTCCTGAGGAATTTTGTGGAAACCCAACGACTCCTGGTGCTTTACCAAATATATATAGACTTGGTATAGGATATTTTTACTATCCCTTTTTATATATCATTCAAATCCATAGATTTAGACACAATTTATCATGGTTTGTGTTATCTTTTCTAGATCTTATTAGCTTAATTAGGATATATGTCTGAAAGAATAACAAGTACAACAAGATGCATAAGATATAACAGATACACAAGACAAATAGTTTTTCACCGGGGAAGCCATAAAGGATAAAACCATGCAAACTTCCTCAGAATAGTACAGTCACAAAGAATGTGTCATGATCAAACCCAGTAATAAGAAGTATCCAACAACTATCTATCTCTCCTCCCTTGTCTCTCTCTCTCTCTCTCTCTCATGCAACCTTGAGTGAGAGTGAGGTGTTTATAAATGCGGGAGGAAGCCTCCCTATGTATAGCCTTCAAGTGATAAACATATTACATGTCTGCGGCCAACTTGTTACCCTAAAAGGGCCAAATTCTCTTAGATAGACTCTGAATACACATTACATGATGTTACACTGGGGACTATTGCCCCAACTTACAACAGAGGTTTTACCTCAAGGTCTAAACACAATAAAGAAATCTCACAAGGATGAAAAAACATCTCCGATGGGGGTACAAAAGCATGCAATGATAATACACATTAGAATATATTCTGAAGTTACAAATACATCAAAACTCTCTCTTAAATAGGAAAGTATTCTCTCTATTCCACAATCATCAACACATCTAGTATAATCATCATCAGAGATTCATCATCATAGCTATTGCCATCATCATCTTCTTATCGATCATCAAACAATACTAACTGTCATTAGAATGTTCTATTGATCCAACCCTTTTTCATGTTGGGTGTAGGCCTAGTCCTCATCCAGGTCTTCATCACATCTCGAAAAAGCCATCATGTAAGAACTATCCCAGACCTTATTTACATTTCCACATCAATAAATTGCATCTCTTACCTTTATCTCATCATATCCATATCATCTCTTTTGTCCTGCACAAAATAAAACAAAACATAGCACATCCCGGATGCAAACCAGCTCTGTTCTATCACCATAAGAGTAAGCCGGGATATTTTCAAGTCATTAAGACAACCTACAACTTCTACTATGTGAGAATCATCTAGGAGCACACTCAGTGTATTACGTCTCTACATGGTCAACCCGCATTCTACAAGTAAAGGAGATCCCCCTAGGTGCACCTCAAGTGCTTCATGACCTTATCATCTCAACATGGGAACACACACATATATAGATATATATGCACAGACTGATTACGACCAAAGAACCTGCTACAACAAGAATTTTAAGTTCTAGGTCAACCTCAAGGACTTATTACATCTAAACAACCCGTGTCCATGATATTTTCCATTCATACAACCTTCGAGGCGTATTACATCTAAGTAACCTACATACCACGCCAGATATTTTTTACACTCAGACAACCCACAAGACTTAATACATTCGAGTAACCTACATACCATGCCAGGGCTCATATTTACACTTGAATAACATGTCTCATGATTGATTATGTCTAAGGATAACCTAAGAGCTTCGCGAGGACTGATTACATCCAAGGACAACCTATAGGATTGATTATGTTTGAGAAACCTAATACACTAGGGTCTTTTCTGCTCAGATAACCTGTCTCATTTCCCATGTGAGATATCATGCAACTGTGTCTTCTGGTCTCTCGCTATTTCTAGCATAGAAACATATCAGGACTAATTACATCCAAGGATAACCTGCAAACTTTTCTAAGACTTATTACATCCAAGGACAACCTCCATGACTGATTACATTTGAGGAACCTACGATCTTCGCCAGGATTTTATGCTCAGACAACCTTCCTTTCCAATTATGCTAGAAAACAACACTCCCTTTTTAGAGGGGTATCGTTCTATATCCCACCAAGTCTTTATTCGAAGTACGTGAACTTCACCCTAGCTAGAGGATTAGTCAACACATCAGCTATATTCTTGTCTATTTTCATGCACTAGAGCTTCACTGCTCCTTTTTGAACCATATCCCTGATATAGTGGAACTTGATCTATATGTTTTCCTTGTCATGAAACACAGGGTTCTTTGACAACTTCATACAACTCTGATTGTCGCAGAAGATACAAGTCACATCCAACTTGATATCAAACAAATTAGAAAGTAGCTTCCACAACCACACTGCCTCACAACTGGCTGAGAAAGTGACAACATACTCTGACTCGACTATACTTAGCACCATGCATGACTGCTTCCTGCTAAACTAGGTGATCATACCAGATCCCAAATTGAAGCAACAACCCAAAGTGATCTTCCTGTCATTGGCGCTACCATCCCAATTTGAATCAACATAACCATGTAGGTTAATATTCTGGTTCACATAATATTTGAGCGCATAATCCATTGTTCCCTTTAGGTACTTCAGTACATGCTTTGCAGCTATCAGGTCAACATGTCTTGGATCCATCAGGAACTGGCTCAATGTGTTCACTGCAAAGCATATGTATGGTCTTGTATTCGTCAGGTAAATCAATGATCCAATCATCTGATGATACATCATGACATCAACTAACTCAAATAAAGCATCACTCAAAAGCTTCAAGTTAGATGTCATAGGTGTGGCTATTTCCTTGCAATCCAACATTCCAAATCTCTTCAAAATATCCATAGCATACTTTCCTTGACCAACAAATATCCCATCTACACTCTGGCACCCCTCCATGCCTAAGAAGTAGTGCATAATACCTAGTTATTGTTATAGTTTTATCAATTAGACAATATTATCTTAGGATCTTATCTGAGAGAATAACATGCACAGTAATCAATCACAAGAGACAATGGACACAAAGATTTTCCTCAGGGAAACCATAAAGGAGAAAACCCTGCAACTTCCTCAAAGATAGAATAAGCACCAATGGAAGCAATAATACCCAAAGATAGTAAGACGATCTCCAATAGCTATTCTCTCTCTTATCCTAGCTTCTTCTCTCTCACTCATGTGCTACAACTGAGTGTAAGTGACTATGTGTTAAATAGAGAGGCTCACTCTCTATTTATACTAATTCCTGACTTGAAAATAAATTGTCAGGGATGACTTCTCTAGGAGAGTCTAATAACCCTAGTGCCCCGAAACTGTGGGTAATTTGACCCCTTATCAAGTAGGAGGGTTAACCTCCATGACTTTACATGACTTGTTTAAATTACTAATTCTCCCGATAAGAACATTGGGGACTAATCAAATACAATATATGAAATATACAAGTGAATACATTCCGAAGTTACAAATGCATCAACACTTCATGTTAACTAGGAAGGTATTCTCTTGACACAATACATCAACACAAGTCTTCTTCTCTGGATCATCATCAAAGCTATATCATCACTGCTTCTTATATCTCTATCAACTGGTGCTATCTCTCAATTATACTCATCACAAGAATTTCTACAGAACCAACCCTTTTTCATGCTTGTTGTAGGCCCGGCCTCCATGTAGGTCTTCATCTTATTCAACACTTATATCTAACCATGGGAGGAGAACAACCAAAATCCATGTCAGAAAAGCCTGCCCAACACTTACATATGACCATGGGAGGAACATATCCAGCATCCATGTCAGAAAGGCACACCCAACACTCACATCTGACCATGGGAGGAACACATCATGCATCCATGTCAGAAAGGCCCAGCACTCACATCTTACCATGGGAGGAACCAATCCAACATTCATGTCAGAAGGGATCTGCACTTACATCTGACCATTGGAGGAACCAATCCAGCATTCATGTCAGAAGGGCTCTACACTTACATCTTACCATGAGAGGAACCAATCTAGCATTCATGTTAGAAGGGATCTGCACTTACATATGACCATGAGAGGAAATAATCCAACATTCATGTAAGAAGGGCTCTGCACTTACATCTTACCATGAGAGGAACCAATCCATCATTCATGTCAGAAGGGCTCTGCACTTACATCTGACCATGAGAGGAACCAATCCAACATTCATGTCAGAAGGGCTCTGCACTTACATCTGACCATCAGAGGAACCAATCCATCATTCATGTGAGAAGGGATCCACACTTACATCTGACCATGGGAGGAACCAATCATACATCCATGTCAGAAGGGCTCGTGGAATCATCACTTCCTTTTGGAGGGAACCTCGATCTGGAGAACGCCAAGCTTCTCCCTGAAGTAATAAAAATTCACTCTGGCTAATGGCTTAGTCAACACATCAACTATCTATTCATCCGTTGCAACATACTAGAGCTTCACTGCTCCTCTCTACACCATATCCCTGATATAGTGATATTTGATCTCGATATGCTTTGACTTTTCATGGAACACCGGGTTCTTTGACAACTTCACACAACTTTGGTTGTCACAATATATATAAGTAGCATCCAACTGGAGGTCAAACAAATCAGATAGTAGCTTCTTAGCCACACTGCCTCACAACTAGCTGAACAAGCTGTGACATATCTGCTTCAGCTGTACTTAGTGCCACGTAGGATTGCTTCCTACTAAACCAAGAGATCATGCCTGATCCCACACTGAAGCAACACCCTAAAGTGCTTTTCCTATCAATGGAACTGCCTGCCCAATCTGAATCAACATAACCTTCCAGGTTAATCTTCTGATTCACCTTATACTTGATCCCATAATCAACTGTACCCTTTAGGTACCTCAGAATATGCTTTGTAGCAATCAAGTGAACATGTCTAGGATCTGCTAGGAACTGGCTTAATGTGTTCACATCAAAGCAAATATCTGGTCGCGTATTCGTCAAGTACATCAAGGACCCAATCATCTGACGATACATTGTAGCATCAACCGAATTTGATGAAGCATCACTCAATAGCTTCAAGTTCGATGCCATAGGTGTGGTCATGGCCTTGCAGTCCATCATCCCGAACCTCTTCAAGATATCTACAGCATACTTCCCTTATCCCAGGGAGATTCCATCTGCATTCTGCCACACCTCCATGCCTAGAAAGTAGTGCATCATACCCATGTCCTTCATCTCGAACTCAGCAGCAAGCTTCCTATTTGTATCAGCAATCAACCCATCTACACCTGTTACAAATAGGTCATCTACATACAATAGGATTATCACTGGGTTGCCTTCTTCAACCTTGTAGTAAAGGTTGGAATCTGCTTTACTCTTGGTAAATCCCAAACTAGATAGGAAGCCATCAATTCTACCATACCATGTCCTAGGTGCCTGTTTCAAACCATACAGGGATTTCTTCAATTTACACACATGAGTCTCCATGTCATGTGTCTCAAAACTGAGTGGCTGCCCCACATACACTTCCTCTTATACTACACCATTCAAGAAAGTAGTCTTGACATCCATTTGGTGTATCATCCATTTCATTACTGCAGCCAAAGAAAGTATCTGTCTGATGGAAGTGTATCTGGCTACAGGTGTAAAAGTCTCTTCATAATCTATTCCTTCTTCTTGGGAGAACCCATGAGCCACAAATCTTGCTTTATATTTCTCTATGCTACCATCTACAACATTCTTGATCTTGTAGATCCACTTGGAAGTCATGACAGACTTCCCCTCTAGTCTTGGGACAACATCCTAGACATCATTCTTCATGATCGACTGGTACTCCTTGATCATAGCATCCTTCCATTCTTTCTTCTCTGCCACTTCTTCATAGTTGGAAGGATCTTTATCAATGAAGTCACACAATAGGGATACATAGCTGGAGCAGGACCTAGTTCTTTTCCTTTCTCTGTGTATTTTTTCTGGAGCCCCATATCTTTCTGCACCTTGGATAACCTCTCGTACCCATGTAGGTTTCCTCTTGTGAGGGTTCTTCTCTTCGGGTGGATCTACAGGTTCCTGGGGTTCTTCTATTTTTCGATCTTCTTCTTGAGTTGCATCATTCATATTTGTATCTTGTATTCTGGGTATTTCTGTTTCTTCAGGGTCTTCAGTAGGTCTCTTTCTGGATTTTTTGTAGGTTGAATCTATTATTTTTTCAACATTAAGCTAGCATTATTTAGGATCTTTAACTGAGAGAATAACAAGTACAGTAATGAAACACAAGAGACAATGAACACAGTTTTTTTCCTCGGGAAAACCACAAATGGAGAAAACCCCGCAACTTCCTCAGAGATAGAATCAACACCAAAACAGTAAGTGATCTCCCGACAACAGTAACCTTCTTCTTGTCTAGCCCCAGTGTCTTCTCCTTTCTCAACTATGCACTACACTTGAGTGTGTATGAGTTGTGTGTTAAATAGAGAGTCCAGCTCTCTATTTATACTAATCTCGACATGACTAAAACCCTACCAGGGCCGACCTCTACTAGGAGAGTCTAATAACCCTAGTGCCCTAGAACTGCGGGTAATTTAACCCTTAGATGATCAAAGGGTTACCCACAATGACTTGAGATGACTTGTTTACATTATTGATCCTCCCAATCAGAACATTAGGGCATCCCAACATGACTCAATTACATTATAGATACATCCCGGAATAAACATCAGGTTACAATACATAAGATACATAGATGAATACATTCTGAAGTTACAAATACATCAACACTCCCTCTTAACTAGGAAGGTAGTCTTTTAACACAATTTTTAGCACTGGTCTTCTTCTCTGTATCAACTGGATCATCTCGTCATCTGCATCTTCAAGTCTTCTTAGTATTCAAGTCATCTTTGTCTTTAAGTCATCTTCATCTTTAGATCTGGATCATCACGAGACATCATCATTGGATTTGGATCATCACTCGATCTGGATCATCACTAGACATCATCACTGGATCTAGATCATCACTGGATCTAGATCATCACTGCTGGATCATCATCACTGGGCATCATCACTCGATCTTGATCATCACTGGTGCTATCTCATGATTCTTCTCATCACAGGAATTTCTATAGACCCAACACTTTTTCATGCTGGTTGTAGGCCTAGCCTCCATGTAGGTCTTCTTCAGCACTTATATCTTACCTACTCGTCAGAAAGGCACAACACTCATATCCATCCAGGGTAGAACACATCCTGCACACAATGATGGAAGATTTTTGTACTTCCATCCAGGCTGGAACACATCCTACACACAATGATGGAAAATTTCCACACTTCCATTCAGGCTGGAACACATCCTGCACACAATGATGGAAGAGCTCTGCACTTACATTCATCCAGGATGGAACCACATCCCACCACAATGATGGAAGATTTCTGTACTTCCATCTAGGCTGGAACCACATCCTACCGCAATGATGAAAGGGCTCTGCACTTACATCCATCTAGGATGGAACACATCCTGCACACAATGATGGAAGTGCTTGCACTCATATCTGATCTTGTAGGAACCAATCCTATAGTCACATTAGAATGGCCCCCAGTCCTCGACTGAGCTACCTTGTAACTGACCAGGTGCCTCCATTCTCCTAGAGAATGGTAGTTGCCCTTGCATCTGACTTGCTCGTCGGAATGGGCAACACTCACATTTGACATGGAAGGAACCTAATCCTTTAGCCGTGATAGAATGGTTCAACCCTTACATCTGATCAAGTGGGAACACATCTTTCTATCACATTAGAATGGCTTCTCAGTCCTAGACTGATCTTTCCTGGTAACTGACCAGGTACCTCCATTCCCAGAATGGTAGTTTCTCTTACATCTGTCTTGCTCAACAGAATGGCCAGCACTCATATCTGACATGGAAGGAACCAATCCTCTCACCATGACAAAATGGCTCAGCCGTTACATTTGACCATGGAAGGAACCAATCCTCTCACCATGTCAAAATGGAAATGGGTCTCATCACTTTCCCTTGGAGGAAACCTCAATATGGAGAACACCAAGATTCTCCCTGAAGTACTCGAACTTCATCCTAGCCAATGGCTTCGTCAATACATCAACCATCTATTCCTCCGTCGCAACATACTGGAGCTTCACTGCTCCCCTCTACACCATATCCCTGATATAGTGGTACTTGATCTCAATATGCTTCGACTTGTCATGGAACACTGGATTCTCTGACAACTTTAGCTGGTTGTCACAATGTATACAAGTAGCATCCAAATGGAGATCAAATAAATCAGACAGTAGCTTCCTCAGCCATACTTCCTCACAACTAGCTGAACAAGCTGCGACATACTCTACTTCAGCTGTACTTAGTGCCACACAGGATTGCTTCCTGCCAAACCAAGAGATCACACCTGATCCCATACTGAAACAACACCCTAAAGTGCTCTTCCTATTGATGGCACTGCCTGCCCAATCTAAATCAACATAACCCTCCAGGTTAATCTTCTGATTCGCATCGTACTTGAGCCCATAATCAACTGTACCCTTCAGGTACCTCAGAATATGCATTGCAGCAACCAAGTGAACATGTCTTGGATCCGTCAGGAACTGGCTCAAGGTGTTCACAGCTAAGCAAATGTCTGGTCTCATGTTCGTCAGGTACATCAAGGACCCAATCATCTGATGATACATCATAGCATCAACTGACTCTGATGAAGCATCGTTCATGAGCTTCAGGTTCGATGTCATAGGTGTGGCCATAGATTTGCAGTCCATCATCCCAAACCTCTTTAGGATCTCTACTGCATACTTCCATTGTCCAAGGAATATTCCATCTATATTCTGCCACACCTCCATACCTAGAAAGTAATGCATCATCCCTAAGTCCTTCATTTCGAACTCAGCAGCAAGCTTTCACTTCATATAAGAAATCAACCCATCCGTACCTATCACAAATAGATCATCTACATATAGTAGAAGCATCACTGGGTTGCCATCTTCAACCTTGTAGTAAAGGTTGGAATCTGCTTTACTCTTGGTAAAGCTCAAACTGGATAGAAAGCTGTTAATTCTACCGTACCAGGTCCTGGGTGCCTGTTTCAAATTGTACAGGGATTTCTTCAATCTACACACATGAGACTCCCTGTCATGAGTCTCAAAATAGAGTGGTTTCTCTACATACACTTCCTCTTCTACTACACCATTTAAGAAATAGTATTGACATCCATTTGGTGTATTTTCCATTTCATCATTGCAGCCAGAGCAAGTACCGATCTGATGGAAGTGTATCTGGCTACAGGAGCAAAGGTTTCTTCATAATCTATTCCTTCCTTTTGAGAGAAACCCCGAGCCACAAATCTCTCCTTATATTTTTCGATGCTATTGTCTGCAACATGTTTGATCTTGTAGATCCATTTGGAAGTTACAACTGACTTCCCTTCTGGTCTTGGAACAACATCCCAAACATCATTCTTCATGATCTATTAATATTCTTCGATCATAGCATCCTTCCATTCTTTTCGTTTTCCCGCTTCTTCATAACCGGAAGGTTGTTTATCAATGAAATCACATATTAAATCTACATACCCGGAGCAAGATCTGGTCCTCTTTCTTTCTCTGTGATTCTCTTTCGGAGCCCCATATCTCTCTGCACCTTGGATAAGTTCTCGTACCCAAGCAGGTTTCCTCTTATGAGGATTCTTCTCCAGAGGTGGATCTACAGGTCTTTGTGGTTCTTTGAAATCTCGATCTTCTTCTTGAGTTTCTTCATTCATGGTTGTATCATGGATCCTGGGTGCTTCTACTTATTCAAGTTCTTCAGTAGGTCTCTTTCTGGATTTGTTGTAAGCTGTGTCTTCATCAAATGTCAGATCCCTGCTGATGTCAATCTTCTTGTATCCTGGGAAATATATTCTGTAGTCCTTCGAGCTTTCAGAGTATCCCACAAATATACCCTTCTTTTCTGAAGGATCTAATTTTGTTCTCTTCTCTTTTGGAATGTGTATGTACACAGGACAGCTGAATATTCTGAGATGGCTGACTTCTGGTTTCTTTCCGGAGAAGACTTCTTCAGGAGTCTTGTTTTCGAGTACTCTATGTGAAGTACGGTTCTGTACATACACCGCTGTTCTGACAGCTTCATCCCAAAGATGCATAGGAAGATCTTGATCATGAAGCATAGCTCTTGCTGCTTCCATGATAGTTCTGTTCTTCCATTCCTCAATCCCATTCTATTGTGGATTATAAGGAGTGGAAAACTCCCTCTTAATCCCTGATTATTTTCATAGCTCTTTGAATTCATTCGAAGTGAATTCTCCACCATTGTCTGATCAAAAAGTCTTGATCTTGTTTTTAGTGTGGTTCTTGATCAAGGATTTGAATTCCTTGAATTTGTTGAATACTTTGTCTTTGTTCTTCATGAAGTAAACCCATGTCTTCCTAGAAAAATCATCAATAAAAGAAACATAATATGCATACCCGCTTAGTGAATTTGATGACATAGGACCGCATACATCGGAGTGGATGATTTCTAGGATTCCTTTGGCTTTGCTTTCATTGCTAGGAAATTTCTTCTTTGTATTATTTCCTTTCGCACATCCTTTGCAGACCCCATCATGTTTTGCTTGGAATTCTAGAAGACCTTCAACAGCTTTGCTTGCAATTGGCAGTGCTCTGTAATGCACATGTGCAAGCCTTCTATGCCAAAGTTCACTTGGCTCTATTGTGTCATGGACCAATGCTTGTTCTGGATGGCCCTTTAATTTGTACAATCCTCCTTCTTGTTCTCCAATCACCACCGCATCATCGATAGTATTTCCTATTGGCCACATGATTACTTGACCATCTATGAATGCAACCCTCATTCCTTTTGCATCTAGTGCAGATATGGAGAGGAGGTTCTTCTTGAGTCCTAGCACAAACAATACTTCCTTCATTGTTAGAGACTTTCCAGAGTCTAGTTTATAGGAAGATTCCCCACTACCTTTTATTGGATGTTGGTAGTCATCTCCTAGCTTCACCTTGTGAGGTGATTCATGTTCTGACAGTCTCATAAAGGATTCCTTGAATCCAGTCATATGTTTGGAAGCCCCACTGTCTATAATCCAATCATCACTTCCATGAGTAATGTTACCTATGAGAGCAGAGATCAAAACATATTCATCCTCGCTTGAAGAATCTTCACTTTCATATCTGGTTCTTTTCTTGGATGGTTCATCATCCTCTGCAGCATGAGCATGATGTATTCTTTTGTTCCCCTTCTTCTTATGAGAGTGAACCTTGTTCTTAGGACAGTCTTTTGCAAAGTGTCCTATTTCATCACATGTATAACATCTTAATCTAGATAGGTCCTTTCTACTATTGTCTCTATGATGAGGATTCTTACCTTTGGGGTGATGAGCTTTTCTTCTACCTATCTTGAAGTGAACTGTGAGAGCTTGATCTTCACTTCCCATCTTCTCTTCTCGAGCTGCTATCTGTGCTTCTTCTTGAGAACATTCTTCCCATAGTCTGCTAAATTTGACTAACTTCTTTCTGGCATAAATTCCTTGGATGAATGAATCCCATGACCTAGGAAGGCCATTCAGAGTTGTCATCACAATCTCTACATTCTCCACTTCTTCATCTACAGCTTCTAATTGTTCCTTGATCTGAGAAACCCTTGTGAAGTAAGACTGGATGGTCTCTGCATTCTGAATCTTCACATTCTTCAGTTGATTCCTTAGAGTCATCTTCTGATTTATGTTCTTCCCTTCAAACAATTTGGTTAGGGCATCAAACATAGATTTAGGTGTCTTGAGAGAGGACACCTGTGGGATAAGGTGATCCTTGATAGAATCAGCAATGATCCGCTTTTCCATAGCCATATTCTTCTTGTGTAAGGCCTTTGCCTCATATCCCTCTGGAACTGGAACCTCCTCATGGATGTAGGAGTCCAACTCATTTTCTTCTAGGACCAGGGAGATCCTATACTTCTAGGATCGAAAGTTATTAGCTCCCTCAAGCTTTTAATCAAGCTTGGTATGATGAGACATCTTAAAATGAGAACCTCAAATGCAAATACAAGAGATTTAGATCTTACCAGGTCAAGATGTCAGATTTGGATTTGAAGCTGAAATCCCACAGTACTGGATCAGGAGCAAATTAGGGTTTTTCTTTTCCGGAGATCTGTCCACCCAAATGCCTTGAAATTTATCCCTAACTTTGATTTTGGGAGGAGATCAATCTAGGCCCGGGCTCACTGAAAAATTCCTCTTCTATGAAACGCCCTAATTTTTGGCAGCAATGTCGGGTCCAAAACTCAAAAACCTCATAATTGGACTCTGCTCCGACATAAATATGCACCCTAAAGAGGAGAGTTATTCCACCTTAATTTTGCTGAAAATATGTGGAGGAATATCCAAAAACTAGGAAGCCCTAGTTCCCATAGATGCACAGTGTCTTCTTCTCAGGTTAGCTCTGATACCATGTTAGTTTTTCAACATTAAGCTATCATTATTTAGGATCTTTAACTGAGAGAATAAAAAGTACAGTAATCAAACACAAGAGACAATGAACACACTGTTTTTACTTGGGGAAACCATAAATGGAGAAAACCCCGCAACTTCCTCAGAGATAGAATCAGCACCAAAATAGTAAAAGCCCAAAATAGTAAGTGATCTCCTGATAGCAGTAACCTTCTTCTTGTCTAGCCCTAGTGTCTTCTCCTTCCTCAACTATGCGCTACACTTGAGTGTGTATGAGTTGTGTGTTAAATAGAGAGTCCAACTCTCTATTTATACTAATCTCGACATGACTAAAACCCTACCAGGGCCGACCTCTACTAGAAGAGTCTAATAACCCTAGTGCCCTGAAACTGTAGGGACTTTAACCCTTAGACAATCAGAGGGTTACCCACAATGACTTGACATGACTTGTTTACATTATTGATCCTTCCGATCGGAACATTGGGGCATGACAACATGACTCAATTACATTATAGATACATCCCGGAATAAACATCAGGTTACAATACATAATATACATAGATGAATACAGTCTGAAGTTACAAATACATCAACAGAATCTTCATCAAATGTTACATCCCCGCTGATGTCGATATTCTTGAATCATAGGAATTATATTCGATAAGCCTTCGAGCTTTCACTATATCCCACAAATATACCCTACTTCCCTGAAGGATCTAACTTTTTCCTCTTTTCTTTTGAAATGTGTATGTACACTAGACATCCAAATATTCTGAGATGACTAAGTTCTAGTTTCCTTCCAGCGAAGACTTCTTCAGGTGTCTTGTTCTCGAGTACTTTATGCGGAGTACAGTTCTGTACATACATAGTTGTTCTAGCAACTTCTTCCCATAGATGCATAGGAAGATCTTAATCATGAAGCATTTCCCTTGTAGCTTCCATAATCATTCTATTCTTCCTTTGTAGCTTCCATAATCATTCTATTCTTCCTTTGTAGCTTCCATAATCACTCTATTCTTCCTTTCTGCAACCCCATTCTGTTGTGGATTATATGGAGTGGTTAACTCCCTCTTAATCCCCGAATCTCTGCATAATTCTTTGAATTCATTTGATGTGAATTCTCTGCCATTGTCTGATTGAAAGGTCTTGATTTTCTTTTCTGTATGATTCTCAATTAAGGCTTTGAACTCTTTGAGCTTGTTGAATACTTCATCCTTGTTTTTCATGAAGTATATCCATGTCTTCCTAGAAAAATTATCAATGAAAGAAACATAGTATACATACCCGCTTAATGAGCTGGATGAAATCGGACCGCATACATCGGAGTGAATGATTTACAAGATTCCTTTTGCCTTGCTTTCGCTACTTGGAAATGTTTTCTTTGTGTTCTTTCCTTTCGCACATCCCTTGCAATCTCCTTCATGTTTTTCCTACATTTTTGGAAATCCTTCAACATCTTTGCTTGCGAGTGGTAGTGCCCTATAGTGCACATGCGCAAGCCTTCTATGCCAAAGTTCATTTGGCTCTACCGAGTCATGGACCAAGGATTGTTCTGGTTGTCCCTTCAATTTGTGTAGTCCTCCCTCTTGCTCTCCAATTACTACTGCATCGTCAATAGTCTTTCCTTTTGGATACATGAGGACTTGGCCATCTATAAATGCAACCCTCATGAATTTTACATCTAATGCCGAGATGGAGAGAAGATTCTTCTTTAGTCCTGGTACAAACAATAAATCCTTCATCTTCATAGACTTCCCAAACTATAGCTTGTAGGAGGATTCACCACTACCTTTTATGGGATATTGGTATTCATCCCCAAGTTTTACCTTGTGGGGTGAATTATGTTCGGATAGTTTCACAAAATATTCCTTGAATCCTATCATGTGGTTGGAAGCCCCACTATCAATAAGCCAATATTTTCTTCCATGTGTGATAGTTCCCATGAGAGCAGAGATTAGAACATATTCTTCATCACTTGAAGAGTCTTCACTTTCTTGTTTGACTCTCTCCCTGGGAGGATCATCATCCTTTGCAGTGTGAGCATGATGTCTTATTTTATGGTTCTTCTTCTTTTGAGAATCATTCTTATTCATAGGACAATTTCTAGCAAAGTGTCCTCTTTTATTAGATGTATAGCATCTAAGTTTGGATAGATCCTTGCTTGATCTTATAGATTTATCTTTCTGGTGAGAATGCTTACCTTGGTGATGATGATTGTCCCTTCTGATTTTTTTGGAGTGTTCTGTGAGAGCTTGATATTCATTTCTCATCTTTTCTTCTCAAGCTACTATTTGAGCTTCTTCTTGTGAGCATTCTTCCCACAACCTACTAAACTTGATTAGATTCTTTCTGGCACAGATTCCTTGGATGAAAGAATCCCATGACCTAGGGAGACCATTCAAGGTGGTCATCATAATTTCTACATTCTCTACTTCTTCATCCACTACTTCAAGTTGTTCCTTGATTTGAGAGACCCTTGTGAAGTATGACTGTATGGTCTCTTCATTCTGGATATTTACATTCTTCAACTAGTTCCTCAAAGTCATCTTTCGATTAATGTTTTTCCCTTCAAATAGCTTGGTAAGGGCATAAAACATCTCTTTAGGTGTATTTAGGGAGGACACTTGTGGTATGAGGTGATCCTTGATTTAATCAACAATAATCCTCTTAGCCATGACCAATTTCCTTTTGTGTAAGGCCTTCGCCTCATCTCCCTCTAGAACTGGAACCTCTTCACTGATGTAAGAGTCCAACTCATTTTCTTCCAGGACCAAGGAGATTCTATACTTCCAAGATCGGAAGTTATTAGCTCCCTCAAGATTTTCATCAAGCTTGGTGTGATGAGACATATTAACTGAGAAACTCAAATGGAAATACAAAGGATTTAGATATTACCAGTTAGAGAAGCTAAAAAATGGATCTAGAGCTGATCTTCTGGAGTGCTGGTTTTCTAGTTCCAAGGAATATTAGGGTTTCACTTTCTCGGAGTTCTAACCAACCAAAAACTTTGATTTTTGTGTCTAAAATTCAATTTTGAGGAGGAGATAAATCCTAGCCTGGGCTCACTCAAAAATTCCTCTTCAGTGAAAATCCCTAATTTCCTGATGCAGTGGTAGGTCAAAAACTAAAAAAGCTCAGAATCAGATTCTACTTCGACAGAAAGATGCGCCCTTCAATGGAGGTTCATCCTACCCTTCTTTTGCTAATGGATTGTGGAGAGAGACCCTAAAAGTAAGAAGCCCTAGCTTCCGTAGCTGCATAGTGTCTGCTTCTTAGGTTAGCTATAATACCATGCTAGATTTTTATCAATTAGACAATATTATCTTAGGATCTTATCTGAGAGAATAACATGCACAACAATCAATAACAAGAGACAATGGACACAAAGATTTTCCTTGAGGAAACCATAAAGGATAAAACCCCGCAACTTCCTCAGAGATAGAATAAGCACCAATGGCAGCAGTAAAACCCAAATACAGTAAGATGATCTCCAACAGCTGTTCTCACTCTTATCCCAGCTTCTTCTCTCTCACGCATGCATTAAAATTGAGTGTGAGTGATTATGTGTTAAATAGAGAGTCCCACTCTATATTTATACTAATCCCTAGCTTGACAATAACTTACCAGGGTCGACTTCTCTAGAAGAGTCTAATAACCCTAGTGCCCCAAAACTGTGGGGACTTTGACCCCTAATCAACTAGGAGGGTTAACTTCCATGAATTTACATGACTTGTTTACATTACTGATTCTCTCGATAGGAACATCAGGGACTAATAAAATACAATATATGAAATATACAAGTGAATACATTCTGAAGTTACAAATACATCAACAATTATTTAATATCGAACTCTGTAGCTGGTCTCCTCCTTGCATATTTAATGAGTTTCTCTTCGCCCGTTAGGAACAGGTCATCAACATATAGTAGGAGCATCACTGGCATTCTTCCTTCAACCTTGAAGTAAAGGTTGGAATCCACTTTACTCTTGGAAAAGCATAGGCTCATCATAAAGCCATCCATCTTGTCGTACCATGTCCTCAATGCCTATTTCAATTCAGATAAGCCATTCTTCAATTTTCACACATGGGTATTCCTGTCATGTGTCTCGAATCCCAGTGGCTATTCCACGTACACTTCCTCCTCAAATACTCCATTCAATAAAGTTGTCTTCACATCCATTTGGTGTATTTTTCATTTCATAACTGCTACCAAAGAAAGTATGAATCTAATGTAAGTGTACCTCGCCACAGATGCAAATGTCTCCTCGTAGTCTATGCCTTCTTTCTGTGAGAATCCTCATGCTATGAATATTTCCTTGTATTTCTTGATGCTTCCATATGCAACATGCTTTATCTTTTAAATCCACTTCGAAGTCACAACAGACTTCTTTTCCGGTCTCGGAACTATCTCCTAGACACCATTCTTCAGGATTAATTGATATTCCTCGATCATAGCATCCCTCCAGACTTTCTTTTCTGTAGCCTCTTCATAGGTGGAAGGTTCTTTGTCAATTATGTCACACAACAGGGACACATATCTATTGTATGGATTTTTCCTTTTTCTTTCTCTATGTATTCCTTTTGGAGCACCATACTGTTACGGAGAGAAACTTCCTATGGCTTGGGTTAGACCACAACAGACTGAATGAAACCAGAAATCAATCCATTCCAATATGATAGAGAAATAAATACATCTAACACTAAGGGATATGAAGCATACCTTATTCCAGACGATTGATGTACATCCCCGTTGAGATTTTCCAACACGCTTGCATTCACAATTCACTCTCGACAACAACAAACAAGACAAACATGCTATATATCAAAGTGTTAGGCCTACTCTAGCATATATAAATCATCATGTATAAGCAAATAACTACATCCATGGACAAAATATTCATAGTTATGCACATGTATTAGACGAAAAATGGATATTTCTATTATTAAAATAGAGATAGAACAACGACAAACTAAGTCGGCACCTCATCGAAATGAAGAAACCGAGTCTTCCAATTGGTATTCCACCACTTCAATCTCCATAAAAATGGCAATATTAAAAAGAAAAATCAATCTTGGTAAGAGCACCAATGTGTGCTTCAAAGGGACAAAGGGACAATGAACTATAGTTTCCTTGCTCTCCAAAATTCGCCTGTTTCAATGCATCCAAGAGGCTTAATATATAGCCCTCCAAATGGGAAATTGAGGGTCGAGTCCCAAGTGTTCTCAGGGCATATGGAAGGCCAAGAGTCAATCTATTCAACACTCTATGATAAAAACTCCAAAAACTTTTGTCTTCATGCACATTTCATGATGTATGCGGGTATTGGCTCAAAAGATGTGTGTACACGTGGGTATTGGTTTAAAAGTCGCGTATACACATAAACAAGTGTTTTTTGGGGACTTTCCTGGTTGATCAAAGTATAACTTGAGAAAGGGGGGTCCAAGGAGTCTGCAGAGGGACATGGAAGGCCATAAAGAAGTGATCTATCAAGTGTGGTAAGATCAGCTATAAAATATTCCCCCTAATGTGTGAGGTCATAGGGGTAACATCATGGTCGAAATACATTATATCCATCCCATAAGTGGAGAATGAAGACCCAAGTAGAAGAACTAGCCACTCATCAGTACAATACAATGATAAATCTCAACATGTGACTGCAAATATACATGTAGCAGTCCCAGATACATAAGAGTACAATGGCCATGAATAGGCATGATATACAAATGTCATGTGTGTTCATCGCCATGTACAGTATACAATGGAGAAGATCTCCATAGTGGATTAAGATATTTGATAAGATACTGGAATATGGTCATGAGAGCTGACATCTCATGAATAATGGAATGATCAAGGAGGTAGCATATGTGGAATTCCACCAAGCTCAGAGGTCTTCTACGCAAACCCCTACGAGTACATGTCCCATCATGTGAATAAAGTTGTCGAGGTCGAACATGATGGTCCATCATCTGATTACCAGTCATTGATGTATACCGTTAACAAATGCGAGATATCCCAATGATAATGATAATGGGAATCAAGGTACATAGTGAAATATAACAAGTGTGAATAGATGTGCTGAGGTCAAACACTTGAAAGAATCCATCAATTAGGGGACATTGATGTATTCCCAAAATTGTCGATGGCGAGAGAACCTACCATTGATGACTGTAAGTCTCAAGGAACTCAAATGGATTATAGACTCCTATTCCAGAATAAATGATCTGAATTTGATGGAATGGAATCCGCTGGAAGAAGGGCATTAGGGAATCCCCCATCAACCAACATGAGGTACTCAACAATGCTGGATAATGTGAAAGAACTTGAACAAATAGGATTTGCAAGAACCAGTAATTGTACCAGCAATGGTTGACATGCAAAGTCAAGATAACTGAGGAATGGCCAACTCAAGATAGACTTGCTTCGAACAATAGCATAAGGCAAATGGTGACTGAATGTAGGCAGCATAGACTTGACATGAAAACTGGGACAATTATGTGACATAGGATATATCGACAGAGGCTCCATAGGAACTAGAAGCATAACCATTTGGTGGAGAAAAATCAGAATAACAAGTACAAATCCTAAAGTCATACTAACAAGCCAACTAATGGATGTGATGTACAGTTCTCTATTCGAAGGTGATACGACTCGACAGCTGCCAAAAGTAATATCATTTCCCTTTCGGCTTTTTATGTTTTTTTAATTTTTTTGGACTTTTTCAGATTGAAAAGCTTGAAAAAGAATAAAAGTGCTTATAGTATACAACTAGGAGGAGACGAGTGCCGCAGGAAAGAAAACTAGTTCCAAGCAGTGGAACATACCTATGCTCAATGTAAGGAAGAATGTGTAGGATGAGGACACTCGGGGGAAGGTCTCCTCCCGGTAAGGGATGATCAAGTTGCTAAGGATATATAAAAGGCTCTACTTGGCTAGGATTGAGGCATGCTCGGGCTATATGGCTTATAACTATGAAGTAGAGAGCTCGAGTAAAGCTCAATAAGGCAATAAAAACACATGAATATGCAATTACAACTCGATATATAAGGGAGTCCCTGTAGGAGATGGCCAACATAAATTTCAAGAGGGATATGAAGCTCTTGCACAAGGACATGGCGAGACTAATAAATTACTCCCAAACCTAAAGGAGGAATATTGACATGGGTACCAAACTGCAAAGCAGGATCTATCTAGGGCACCCATGAATAGGAAAGCTCTACCACTTCCATAAGGGCACTTCTATTAGTAGTATGAAGGTTCTATGACATTACGAAGTGGGTTTGTACTTAGAGTTAAGGTGAAGTGGTCATAAGGTGATGCATAATGCAAGCAAATGTGTAGTCCTAACCTATATGCCAGTTCAAAATTATACATGTGGCAGATACGAATGGGTCAAAGTATCGATCAAAGTACGCTCAAATTAGATCCCTACACCACAACATTAGGCCAAATAGTTCAAAATAGTCAATAAAGGTCCAAACTATAGAAAAGTGGGAAAAATTTCAAAAAAAATCTATAAAATAGTAAAAAACTCATTTTTACCATACCATTTGGAAATTTTACCACACATACTGCTTTTGAACTACAAACTTGAAATGCTGATTCTGAGAGCTACGGTCCATGAAGTCAAGAACTGTTTGGATCAGGTAATTCTTCATCCCATCCTCTTTCATTCAATTCTTTTATTTTAATTTTCAATGGTTGAATTTTATTTTTGAGGCACCCTAAAATTGGTGTTTCGACCCACACAAAAAATCACTCAATTTATGCATATAGGTCCTGATATACATAGAAAATCATTCAATTTAGACGTCTATACACAACTTCTCGGGAAACAGTCATGTACAAGGTTGTGCATACCAATTTTTGGGGTGAACACTAATGAAACTCTCAAACTTTTGTGTAGGATGGTTCTAGAATGACCCAAACGTGAACATGAAGACGTGGACAGGGATGAGAAAGGTAATTTGATGTCCCAATAAGCTTTGAGGGCATGCAACTTGTATAAATTTTGGTGTCTTGGTAGCTTGAGGGGTAAACCAAGACTGATCCAGATACTGGTGGACTATTGGGATCCAAATACAAAAACCTTCTAGATCAATGGGATTCCTCTCATCCTTGAGGTTGAGGATATCTATTTCATCACCAGACTATCCTACAAAGGGGAAGTAGTCAATGTATGAGCTTGTGGAGTTGGAGGTGGCCTCACAATTGAGAAGTATAATGCAGTTTATTCCCCCCTGTTAGCACCTATATTGAACAAAAGTAATATAAGATCATGGGGGGGATAAGATTGTGCTGTTCAAATACTTTGGTTTAAAGATATGATACAAAGGTGACGTGATGGTCTAAAAGAGCAGCCAAGTTAACAAAAATCCTAGGCTGTGATCGAAAGAAGGAACCAATCCATGGCTAATACTCCCTCCGCCTTTCAAAACATGCGAGGAAGATAGCAGAAGTTCGGGCCTTTAGCCACCTGCACAAATCAAGGGTTACAAATTGATTCGGGGATGATCTGCGGTTCATAACCAATCCGCCGGGAGAAAGTGCAAGTTAGTTAAAGAAATGGGAGTTGGCGGAATCACATATATTCCTCTCGATCCGACGGTGGAGGGACGGAATCGGATCACATCGGCGGTTGGGATTGATTTCGCAGCCGGAACCTGCGCGGCGGATAAACACCAGAGCTTCCAGTGGAAGGGATGCGTGGAGGTAAATCCGATGGCCGAGGATTAAAGACAGCGTGGATTGACGACTATTTTGGTTTCCGGGAGATGAACATGCACGCGGGATAACCTTTGAGCCACCCGGCGGAACTCATTATATGCTGCCCGATCCAACGGTTGGAGATCGGAGGGTAATAGATCAACGGCTAACAATGATCTCGGAGGTCGAACTAGCACGGCGGATAATCCCGGAGTGCCCAGCGGAATTGGGTACGCGACTAAAGATCCGATTGTGCGTAGCTGAAGGGATATCGCATCAACGGCTGGGAGCAATTCTGCTGATTAAAGTTGCTCGACGGATAAAGCGAAGGATCCCAGCAGAATTGGATGGGCACCACATGATCCAACGGCCCGCCTGTAAAGGAAGATCAGATCGACGGCTGTAGATGTTTCCGGGACCCAGAGTTGCACGGTAGATAAAGTCAGACGGCTTAGCGGAATGTGGGACGTGGCGTTTGATCCAACGGTGAGGGGTGGAAGTACATCACATCGACGGTCACGAGCGACCCCGGAATGGAGACTTACATAGTGCTTAGCACCAAGATGCCCGGCGGTAAAGCACACGTGGTGTACGATTCGAAAGCCATGAATTTGCACAGAAGAGATCAATGGTCAGAAATGAACCCGGAGGAGAAAGATGCACGGCTGTTAGAGATAAGTAGCGGTTGTGAAAATAAATGCTTCCCACGTGTCTAATCGGGGGTGTCCTATAAAGGCAAAATTGACCTCTCCAGCGATTATTTTATTGCTTGGGACCCGGTGAAAAGGACCTATCGATTTGGGCGCTTCCAGTTGTCAGCACCAGGCGCATTCCGAACACACGCCTCCACAGTGAGCTAGGTAGGACCTTAATCCTGTAATTCCTTTGCTCAATTATCATTATAAATTAAGAAATGGATCAACAGGGCGAAGCCTCTGTGTCTGGTCGGGTCCCAGATGAAAGAGAAGAATTCTTGGTAGATAGACACAGGGGTGTCTGCGATCCTTTCTTGTCTACAGGAAGTGTGTCAGGCAGCAAAGAGAGGCTGTGGTCTTGTTTCTCGCAAGGGAATGAAGTTCTGAATGTATGCAAGTCTTTTTTGTACTTTTTTGCCCTGGAGAAAACCCTCCACTTCCCTGAATTTGCCGAATGGTGCGCAGTAAATTATTCTCCCTCTCAGAGAGTCATTGTGAGTCGGTCCGCGTCGAAGATACTATGTAAAATTGATGCTTCGGCCATTAGGGAAAATCTTAGTTTGCCCGAAATTTACCCTATGAACCGTGAGTCTGTAAATGAGTCTGTCCTTGCCGAGTTTTTTAAAATTTGCAACGATTACGCTCGCTCTCGATTCCTATCAAGTATCCTAAAGGAAGGTCAGTCCCTTGAAGGCCTTACCTTGCCCTACCCCTTGCACATTTTTAGAACTAAAGTGCAGTGGGTAATGTCTTTGGTTTGTCAAGTGTTAGGTCTAGATGACGATTGTCATATAGGTGATGTTATCCTTGGTTTCCTGCTAAAAGTAAATTCTTTAAGTCCCGAGTCCCAGTCAATTCATGTGCTTAATTTAGACGAATATCTGGCCGAAGCGATCCACCTCCAGTTGACTGAATTTCCCAAGGTCCAGTTTTTTAGGTTTCAAACACACCTGCTTAACATGTTATTATGTTCTAATGTTATAGAATTGAAGTTCATAAGTACTCTATCCTCTTTCTATTTGCCAAAGCAAATCAACCTGATCGAATTTGCCAATTCGATCATGTCCGAAATATACAGGATGCTGTTTGATCAAGAATTGCCCTGGGTCCTTGATGAAATGAAATTTTTGATGCAGTCTTCACCTGAGGGGTGGGTGGGAGACTGGTTTCTGTATAGAGATTATACTGTTTTGAGAGTGTATGAC
>LPNX010317691.1:46022-150873 GCA_001517045.1 Pseudotsuga menziesii | reverse complement strand
CCCCCACTGATGAGGATCTCTCCATTGTGAAAATAGACAAACCACTGGATAACTTCTCTGCTGATGACCTGTTGGTGTCCATGTCCCAGGTAAGTTTAAAAGTCGAGGAAATCCGAGAGTTGACGACTGAGAATGAAAAGGTAAAGGCCGAATTAATCAAAATGAGTGAAATCAAAAGATAGATCTTGCAGGAAAAGAACCAATTGCAGAAGAAGCTCGAGGAGCTAAAGGAAAAATGCATTGGGAAGGTCCCCCTTCAAGGGGCGAAGCATATTATTTGGGATACCCTTACTATAGAGATTACTAAGTTCCGACATTACTTGAGTTTTATTGATGATTTGTGTACAGTGACAGAGTTGGCTCAGCAAAAACTGAAGCTCATGAATGAACACATGGTGAGAAGACCCCTCTCCACAGCCCAAAATACATTAAATTTCCTGAACTCACTATCGTACCAAAAGCTGCACGACATGGGCATAAAAGACCGAATCTCAATAGTGCTGTCTGCGAAGAAGATCATCCAAAAGCACCAGTTGATGAAGACTGTCCAAGACAAGTCCGATGAGTTGGTCGTGCAAGTCAAAGAGTTCAGACAGGAGTTTAGAGAGTTGTTCGAAGACGGATTGCCGTCTTTCTGGGACGAAGAAGGTCGGTTGCGCTCACCGGAACATTATCATCAGCTGCTTGTCCGGGCTCGCATGGATCACTCGAAATTGAATAGATTGGAAAAAATCCTGTCAGGGCAAACTATTGTGGACATATTAGCGGAAGATTTCAAAGTCTTACAGAAGTTCACCGTCATCAGAGCCAGGTTACCCAAGAAATCTCATGAAACATATATGGAGCTCAAGGTGACCATCCGAGAGATGATGGAGTGCGACACCCCAAGTTCGGAGCAGTGGAAAGCTGTCGAGAGGTTTGGGAAAACAAAGTATATCGTTCCATCCTAAGAACAGGTGTCATGGTACCGAAGAGCTGACAGGGCAAAGGCATGGAGCTGTTGAGCGGAGACGTGGAGCTGTTGAGGCGAAGACGTGGAAGCTGTTAGGCCCAAGTTTGTTATTCAGTTGATTCATACTTTGTGATCGGTTAGGAATGGAATCATAACAACTTCCTAGTGGTGTAGGATTTCGGTTACAAACTCTAATTTACTCCGGTCATTCTGTTATTGATCTGCTGGAGGCAGACTTATTGTTTGATCTATAAATTTGTATCTCTTTTATGAGATGGGGGTTGGAACCCATCAGATGAAGTAATTTGTGGAGAACATATCTGTCTTATTTTTTACCAAAATGAATGCATGAGAGTTCTTTTTCAGAGATTCATGTATCATTGACATTGCAGTCCGTGCTTTCTTTCTCTGTGTGATTTGTAATTTTCCCTATGTAACGCTCCATTCTGTTTTTTCTGTCGTATCTGGAACGTAGTGTTTGATGTTTAGAATTCATATGCTTATGCTCTATTCATCGTTTCAGGTATTATATGATATTTTCTACTAAAGTTGATATGGAATTCATCTTAGACGCTCTGTATTGATGGGTTGTTCCCTCATTTCTTCTATTTTCACCCTGACAAATGAAATGACTGCAATTATGTGATTATCTTGCCTTTGAAAAATCCTGTGTATGCATTTTGGGAATCTTTTTATATGTATATGACTCTGTTTCCCAATGGATATGTGATTGTTTCAACCAAATAAATAAACCTTTAAATATTGTTACCGTTTGGTCTTGCAATTTGTAAAGTTCATGTTGAGAGATCCCTCTCTGGGAGAGAATACCAATATCTTCCTAAAGTGGTTTTGTTGTTACCTCGGGGTGTACCTTTTACAACCTGGGTACATTCTGAGTGCTAACACCCCCTAGACATAGAAAAGGTTGGGAGTCAGATCCCAATGATCTCTATCCAAAACCTTGGCCTCAAGGCCATATTACTAGCATTGGGCAGGATTTCAGGATTGGCATCACTCCATTAGGATTCTAGGCCATTGATGTTCTATGCCATGGAGTGCATGAGGCCCACTATCTATGACTGGAGTACCTCACTTTTGGGTAACATGAAACAACAATTGTCAATCTACAAGATGGGTAGAGTGAGAAACTTTGTCTTTGCTAGCATCTTGAGTACATTCTTCTTTGAGTGCATACCGAGGCTAAGCCCAAGAGTGGAGATCACTCCTCATGGTGCTCGGAATCCAACTCAACTGTGTTTAGAAAATGTGATGCGGAGGCTAGGAGGAGGGTGAGTGGCTATGCCATACCCACCCAACTTTTTCCACTAGTGGCACAGGAAGATCATAGTTATAGATGAATACCCCTATGAGGGGATAGACTTCCATGGCGATCTGAACATGCCTATTCCACTGGGATCTGCATATGGTGACATAGGTAACAATCCCGACTCTATTTTGTTTTTGAATTATTTAATTTTTTTTGTATTTTTTGATATAGTGAAATAAAAAAACATGTTTTTTGAGAGGTGGTGATATCGTGGGTGTGGATGTAGAGCGTACACTCCAAAACATTAACACAAACTTTGTCCGATTGACACACAGAGTTCCCATGGAACAAGTCGAGGACTTGATTAAGGCTATGCAGTGACAGGTGGTGGGTGTACCATGCGCATGGGTTCATTTATTTAGATAGCTAGCTAGGTATTTCATGTGTTATCATGATCAACACCCTGCACCATAGGATTAGAATCCTAGATGTACTTTTTGTATTGGTCCTGTTGTATATTTTGGTGGCTTGAAAGCCCCACTTTTTGTATCATGACATTATTTATTATGACACCACTTTTTGGGCTATATTTTTAATTAAAAAGACTTATGATGATCGGTTATTTATATTTACATGTGTGATTGTGATGTGAATGATTCATTGTCTGTGTATCAAATTCCAATCTAGTTCAGAATTTGCATATGAATCAACAAAATGATTATAATTTATTGGAATGTGAATGTATGTAACATTTTCAAATTGTCGTTCTAACAACGTTACCCACAAGAATATTCGTAATAAAGTCGGATCTCTAACACGGTACATACCATTTAATTGTAAGACCACTAATTGCGAGTCAAGATGTACCTCAAGAGATCGAATACCATGAGAAATGGCATTACATAGTAACTAAATCATGGCACTATATTCAGCAATATTATTCGATGAAGGTTGGAGACATACACCCCCTGAAGACAATACTTGACCCGTAGGAGTATATATCACCCAAGTAGTCGAAGCTGAGTTCTGGGTATGGCGGATGGCACTATTAGAAAATTATACATATACCGAAGACTCTGTCGACATATTCCACAACAAACAGAAGTAAACAAACTTGATCACCACAAGGAGACCAAAACTAAACTATGCAACTGTACAATAATATACAAAGTATCAGCCCTAGTTGAGCATTACTCATAGTACTTTTTAAGATAGATTCCATTTATAGGCTTCGCCAAGGATGTCCCCTCATAAGAAACTAGCTTGTAATCCCCTTTCTCTAACACTCACTTGACTATTTAAGGCCCATGCCACATAGGGTTGAACTTTCCTGCTCCTAACAGTTCACTAGCTTGGTCATACAAGAGGACCAAGTCGCCTTCACTAAAATTTCAGTGATGGACATAATTATTGTACTGATCCTTAACACGATGCTTGTTCACCTCAAGATCAACTACGGCATCTCGACACTGCTCATCAAGTTTCTCTAAGCGGACCAGATGTTCCTCTAACATAAAAGTTTCTGGAAAAATTTCTACGGCTAGCTTCAAAGAAGGGATTTCGCATTCAATCAGTAAAATCGACTCCACCCCATGGACCAATTGATATGGAGAAAATTCACTAGTAGTTTTAACCACAGTTCGATAATACCACAAAGTAGGATACAACATGATATGCCAATTAGTCTTTCTTTGTGTCATGTTTCTTTGGAGAATGCACTTAAGTGATTTATTCACTGCTTGAACCTGTCCATTCACTTGAGTATAATAAGAAGAGGAGTGTTCTTGCTTATATCCCAACTTCAAAGATAACTCAGCCATCATCTTGTTTTGAAAGTTCCTGCCATGGTCAATGAAAAGTTCCCTCGAGATACTGAACCGAGTGATGATCTGACTGAAAACAAAATGCGCAACTGTCTCACCGCCGGCTTTGATAGTGGGCATATCCTCTTCCCATTTCATGAAGTAATCAATGGCCACTATAATATGATTATCCCCCCCAGCAAAGGCTGGGTTGCAATCCATAAAATCAACCCCCCACTTGGTAAAGGGACCAACTGTGCTAATCGTATGTAACGGAGCAAGACACGAGCACATATTCCATGTAAACACCTGGAAAGGGTGGTACCACTTGACCGCATTGACACAATATTTGAAGATCGACGACAAAAAATAACCTTCTCTCAAAATATTTTGGGTTGTAGCAAGCCCAGATAAATTACCCCCACACGCCCCTCTGTGGGAATTATTCAACACCGACTCAACCTCCTCATGAGTTAAACATCGATGTAAAATGGAATCAACCCACAACAACATAGAGTGTCACCAACAATGAGGTAATTCTTAGCTAAATGACATAACCGTCGATGCTCATCCCATGAGAGGTGACGAGGAACCTTCAAAGTTTGAAAATAGACGATAATATCCCCATACCATGTGTCCATAGTCGAAATGAGAAAAATATGCTCATCCACGAAAGAGTCTTCATGAACCTTGAATTTATCCAAACTAGGAAAAAATGATATGAGCTCCACAAAAATCAACGATTTCTTCGACTTTTCTGAAACGAACTCAAGATTGAATTCTTGCAAAATCACAATCCATTTATTGTATTCCCCCCATATCATCCTTCTAGTGAGGACAAACTGAAATGGATTGATGTGAGACACAACCAAATTGTGGTGAAGGAGTATGTAATGTATTAATCATTGAACCGCATGGACAGTAGCTAAGGCTAGCTTCTCGACATGAGTATAATGAAGTTCTACATCAATGAGTTTTCGGATAAGATAATAGATAATGTGCTCCTGAAGCTCTTCATCCTCTTGAACCAAAACTATACCAATCGTCTCTTGAGACGCGGCCACATATAATAATAAATCTTAGCTATAGTAGGGTGGACTAATCACGGGGGGTGATGCCAAGGATTTCTTCAATGCATCAAAAGAATCCTAATGCTCACTCATCGTAGATAAAAGGTGTGTCTTTCTTCAAAAGGTGCATGAAACCCTTAGTCAAATTGGAAAATTGAGAACAAACCTTTGCAAGAATTCATCCATCGCTTGCAAACTCTGAAGATGTCTAATAGTGCGCGGGGGAGACAATTGAAGTATTGCCTCAACCTTAAGAGGGTCGACCCTAATTCCCTCCTTAGAAACAATAAACCCCAATAAGTGACCTACTTTCACGCAAAAGATGCACTTTTGTGGATTTAATCAGATTTGATATCGGCGACATCTTTCGAAAACCAAGCGTAGATGGCCAGGATGATCCACTCTTAAATGAGAGTGAGCAGCTAAATCATCAAGATACAATTCAATATTTTGCTTAAGGTCGTGAAAAGTGAAGGTCATGACCCATTGAAAAGTAGCTCCGATGTTTTTAAGTCCGAAAGGAATTTTTTGGTATGCAAACGTACCCCAAGGACAAATGAAAGACATTTTATGTTGATCCTCATATTTGATTTGAATCTTATTATACCCTGAAAATCCATCCATGAAGTAGAACACCTCGCTTCCCGCACACTCATCCAAAATTTGATCAATAAATGGTGTGGGAAATTGATCCTTAGTGTTGATGTATTTGTAACTTTGGAATGTATTCATCTATGCATCCTATGTATTGTAACCCGATGTTTATTCCAGGATGTATCTATAATGTAATTGAGTCAATGGTTGTCATGCCTCGATGTTTTGATCGGGAGAATCAATAATGTAAACAAGTCATGTCAAGTCATAGTGGGTAGCCCTTCGATTGTCTAAGGGTTAAAGTCCCCGCAGTTCCGGGGCACTAGGGTTATTAGACTCTCCTAGTAGAGGTTGGTCCCGGTAGGGTTTTAGTCATGTTGGGATTAGTATAAATAGAGAACTGGAGTCTCTATTTAATACACAACTCATACACACTCAAGTGTAGCACATAGTTGAGGAAGGAGAAGACACTGGGGCTAGACAAGAAGAATATTACTACTGTCGGGAGATCACTTACTGTTTTGGGCTTTTACTGTTTTGGTGCTGATTCTATCTCTGAGGAAGTTGCGGGGTTTTCTCCTTTATGGTTTCCCTAAGGAAAACCACTGTGTTCATTGTCTCTTGTGTTTGATTTCTATACTTGTTATTCTCTTATTTAAAGATCCTAATAATGCTAGCTTAATGTTTAAAAACTAACATGGTATCAGAGCTAACTTGAGAAGAAGACACTGTGCAGCTGCAGGAATAGGGCTTCCTAGTTTGTGGATCTTCCTCCACAGATTTTCAACAGAAGTAAGGTGGAATAATTCTCCTCCTTAGGGCACATCTTTATGTCTAAGCAGAATCCAATTCTGAGGTTTTTTAGTTTTGGACTCGACACTGCTGCCGGAAATTAGGGTTTTTCACAGAAGAGGAATTTTTCAGTGAGCCCAGGCCTAGATTGATCTCCTCCAAAATCGAAGTTAGGGACAAATTTCAAGGCATTTGGGTGGATAGATCTCCTGAAAAGCAAAACCCTAATTTGCTCCTGAACCAGCTCTACAGGATTTTAGCTCAAGTTTCAGATCCGACATCTTGAGCTGGTAAGATCTAAAATCTTTTGTATTTCCATTTGAGTTTCTCAGTTAAGATGTCTCATCATACCAAGCTTGATGAAAAGCTTGAGGGAGCTGATAAATTTTGAGCCTAGAAGTATAGGATCTCCTTGGTCCTGGAAGAAAATGAGTTAGACTCCGACATCCATGAGGAGGTTCCAGTTCCATAGGGAGATGAGGCAAAGGCCTTACATAATAAGAAGATGGTTATGGAAAAGAGGATCATTGCTGATTCTATCAAGGATCACCTTATCCCACAGGTGTCCTCTCTCAAGACACTTAAAGCTATGTTTGATGCCCTAACCAAATTGTTTGAAGGGAAGAACATAAACGTGAAGATGACTCTGAGGAATCAACTAAAGAATTTGAAGATTCAGAATGCAAAGACTATCCAGTCCTACTTCACAAGGGTTTCTCAGATCAAGGAACAATTAGAAGCTTCTGATGAAGAAGTGGAAAATGCAGAGATTGTGATGACTACCTTGAATGGCCTTCCTAGGTCATGGGATTCTTTCATCCAAGGAATCTATGCTAGAAAGAAGCTAGTCAAGTTCAGCAGACTATGGGAAGAGTGCTCTCAAGAAGAAGCTTAGATAGCAGCTCGAGAAGAGAAGATGGGAAGTGAAAATCAAGCTCTCACAGTTCACTCCAAGAGAGGCAGAAGAAAATCTCATCACTTCAAAGGTAAGAATCCTCATCATAGAGATAACAATAGAAAGGACCCATCTAGATTAAGATGTTATACATGTGATGAAATAGGACACTTTTCAAAAGACTATCCTAAGAACAAGGTCCACTCTCATAAGAATAAGGGGAACAAAATAAGACATCATGCTCATGCTGTAGAGGATGATGAACCATCCAAGAAGAGATCCAGATATGAAAGTGAAGATTCTTCAAGCGGGGATGAATATGTTTTGATCTCTGCTCTCACAGGTAACATTACTCATGGAAGTAATGATTGGATTATAGACAGTGGAGCTTCCAAACATATGACTGGATTCAAGGAATCCTTTGTGAGACTGTCAGAACATGAATCACCTCAGAAGGTGAAACTAGGAGATCACTACCAATATCCAATAAAAGATAGTGGGGAATCTTCCTATAAACTAGACTCTAGAAAGTCTCTAACAATGAAAGAAGTATTGTTTGTGCCAGGACTCAAGAAGAACCTTCTCTCTATATCAGCATTGGATGCAAAAGGAATGAGGGTTGCATTCATAGATGGTCAATTTATCATGTGGCCAAGAGGAAAGACTATTGATGATGCAGTAGTGATTGGAGAACAAGAAGGAGGTTTGTACAAGCTGAAGGGCCATCCAGAACAAGCCTTGGTCCATGACATAGTAGAGCCAAGTGAACTTTGGCATAGAAGGCTTGCACATGTGCATTACAGAGCACTACCTATTGTAAGCAAAGCTGTTGAAGGTCTTCTAGAATTCCAAGCAAAACATGATGGTGTCTACAAAGGATGTGCGGAAGGAAAGAATACAAAGAAGACATTTCCTAGCAGTGAAAGGAAATCCAAAGGAATCCTAGAAATCATTCCCTCTGATGTATGTGGTCCTATGTCATCAAACTCACTAAGAGGGTATGCATACTATGTTTCTTTTATTGATGATTTTTCTAGGAAGACATGGGTTTACTTCATGAAGAACAAAGACAAAGTATTCAACAAATTCAAGGAATTCAAAGCCTTGATCGAGAACCACACTGAAAAGAAGATCAAGACTTTTCAATCAGATAATGGTGGAGAATTCACTTCGAATGAATTCAAAGAGCTATGCAAAGAATCAGGGATTAAGAGGGAGTTTTCCACTCCTTATAATCCACAACAGAATGGGATTGCGGAATGGAAGAACATAACTACCATGGAAGCTACAAGAGCCATGCTTCATGATCAAGATCTTCCTATGCATCATTGGGTGGAAGCTGCCAGAACAACGGTGTATGTACAGAACCGTACTCCACATACAGTACTCAAGAACAAGACTCCTGAAGAAGTCTTCTCTGGCAAGAAACCAGAAGTCAGCCATCTCAGAATATTCGGCTGCCCTGTGTACATACACATTCCAAAGAGAAGAGAACAAAATTAGATCCTTCAGGAAAGAAGGGTATATTTGTGGGATACTCTGAAAGCTCGAAGTCTTACAGAATATATTTCCCAAGATACAAGAAGATTGACATCAGCAGGGATGTGACATTTGATGAAGACACAACTTACAACAAATCCAGAAAGAGTAAAGTTGATTCCAACCTTTACTACAAGGTTGAGGATGGCAACCCAATGATACTTCTATTGTATGTAGATGATCTATGTGTGACAGGTACAGATGGGTTGATTACCAACATGAAGATAAATCTTGATGCCGAGTTCGAAATGAAAGACTTGGGGATGATGCATTACTTTGTAGGTATGGAGGTGTGGCAGAGTATAGATGGAATCTTCCTTGGATAAGGGAAGTATGCAGTAGAGATCCTGAAGAGGTTTGGGATGATGGATTGCAAGGCTATGACCACACATATGGCATCAAACCTGAAGCTATTGAGTGATGCTTCATCAGATTCAGTCGATGCTATGATGTATCATCAGATGATAGGGTCATTGATGTACCTGACGAAAACGAGACCAGATATTTGCTTTTCTGTGAACACCTTGAGCCAATTCCTCACAAATCCGAGACATGTTCACTTGATTACTGCAAAGTATATTCTGAGGTACTTGAAGGGTACAGTTGATTATGGGCTCAAGTATGATGCGAATTAGAATATTAACCTAGAGGGTTATGTTGATTCAGATTGGGTAGGAAATGCCATCGATTGGAAGAGCACTTCATGGTGTTTCTTCAGTATGGGATCAGGTGTGATCTCTTGGTTTAGAAGGAAGCAATCCTGTGTGGCACTAAGTATAGCTAAAGCAGAGTATGTCGCACCTTGTTTAGCTAGTTGTGAGGCAGTACGGCTATGGAAGCTACTGTCTGATTTATTTGATCTCCAGTTGGATGCTACTTGTATACATTGTGACAACCAGAGTTGCATGAAGTTGTCAGAGAATCTAGTGTTCCATGACAAGTCGAAGCATATCAAGATCAAGTATTACTATATCAAGGATATGGTGTAGAAGGGAGTAGTGAAGCTCTAGTATGTTGCGATGAAGGAACAGATAGCTAATGTGTTGACGAAGCCATTGGATAAGGTGAAGTTTGAGTACTTCAGGGAGAAGCTTTGTGTTCTCCAAATCGAGGTTTCCTCCAAGGGAAAGTGATGACTCCCATAGCCATTCTGACATGATGAGAGGATTGGTTCCTTCAATGGTCAGATGTAAGGGCTGAGCCATTCTGTCATGGTGAGAGGATTGGTTCCTTCCATGACAGATATGAGTGTTGAGATCAGTAGCCATTCTGATGAGTAGGTCAGATGTAAGGGTTGATCCATTCTATCATGGTGAGAGGATTGCTTCCTTCCATGTCAGATATGATTTCTGGACATTCTGTCGAGTAGGATAGATGTAAGGGTAATTGCCATTCTTTGAATGGAGCTTCCTGGTGAGGTACCAGGAACACTTAGTCTAGTACTGAGTAGCCATTCTGATGTGATAGAGGGATGTGTTCCCACTTGATCAGATGTAAGGGCTGAACCATTCTGTCATGGCTAAAGGATTAAGTTCCTTCCATGTCATATGTGAGTATTGGCCATTCCGATGAGCAGGTCGGATGTAAGGGAAACTGTCATTCTCTAGGAGAATGGAGGCACCTGGTCAATTACTAGGTAGCTCAGTCGAGGAGGATTGGGGGCCATTCTGATATGCCTATAGGATTGGTTCCTACAAGATCAGATGTGAGTGCAAGCCCTTCCATCATTGTGAGTAGGATGTGTTCTCGCCTGGATGGATGTAAGTGCAGAGCCTTTTCATCACTGTGAGCAGGATGTGTTCCCACCTGGATGAATGTAAGTGCATAGCCTTTTCATCATTGTGAGCAGGATGTGTTCCTGCTTGGATGAATGTAAGTGCAGAAATCTTTCATCATTGTGAGTAAGATGTGTTCCAGCTTGGATGAGAGTCTTCCATCATTGTGAGTAGGATGTGTTCCGGCTTGGATGGAAGTGCAAAAATCTTTCATCATTGTGAGCAGGATTTGTTCCAGCCTAGATGAGAGTCTTTCATCATTGTGAGTAGGATGTGTTCCAGCCTGGATGAAAGTGATAAAATATTCCATCATTGTGAGTAGGATGTGTTCCAGCTTGGATGGAAGTACAAAACTCTTCCATCATTGTGAGTAGGATGTGTTCCAGCCTGGATGGATGTGAGCACTGTGCCTTTCTGACGAGTAGGTCAGATATAAGTGTTGAAGAAGACCTACATGGAGGCTAGGCCTACAACCAACATGAAAAAGGGCTGGCTCTGTAGAACTTCCTGTGACGAGAAGAATCATGAGATAGCACTAGTGATGATCCAGATCGAGTGATGATCAAGATCCAGTGATGATAGCCAGTGATGATCGAGATCCAATGATGATGATCCACTAGTGATGATCCAGATCCAGTGATGATCCAGATCTAGTGATGATGTCCCATGATGATCTAGATCGAGAGATGATCCAGATTTGAAGATGAAGATGACTTGAAGACTTAGAAGACTTGAGATGCAAATGACGAGATGATCTAGATGATATAGAGAAGAAGACCAATGCTGAAAATTGTGTCGAAAGAATACCTTCCTAGTTAAGAGGGAGTGTTGATGTATTTGTAACTTTGGAATGTATTCATCTATGTATCTTATGTATTGTAACCCGATGTTTATTCCGGGATGTATCTATAATGTAATTGAGTCATGTTGTCATGCCCCGATGTTTCGATTAGGAGAATCAATAATGTAAACAAGTAATGTCAAGTCATAGTGGGCAACCCTCCGATTGTCTAAGGGTTAAAGTCCCCGCAGTTCCGGGGCACTAGGGTTATTAGACTCTCCTAGTAGAGGTCGACCCTGGTAGGGTTTTAGTGATGTCGAGATTAGTATAAATAGAGAACTGGAGTCTCTATTTAATACACAACTCATACACACTCAAGTGTAGCACATAGTTGAGGAATGAGAAGACACTGGGGCTAGACAAGAAGAAGATTACTGTTGTCGAGAGATCACTTACTGTTTTGGTGCTGATTCTATCTTTGAGGAAGGTGCATGGTTTTCTTCTTTATGGTTTCCCCAAGGAGAAAAACTGTGTTCATTGTCTCTTATGTTTGATTGTTGTACTTGTTATTCTCTCAGTTAAAGATCCTAATAATGCTAGCTTAATGTTGAAAAACTAACACTTAGGACAAGCTTTGTTCAGGTCTCGAAAATCAATGCACAAACGGATAGTCCCCTATTTCCTATCAACTAGAATGGGATTGGATACCCATTCAGTTAAGGGAACAGGATAGATAAATACATCTTTAAGCAACTTCTCTATCTCTGCCTTAATAGCGTGTGCCTTACGAGGATTCATTGCTAGCAAGCATTATTAAATAGGTTTAGAATTGAGATAGGTCTTGATCTCATGTTCAAGAGTGCGAGGGTCTATTCTAGAAATTTCCTCATACAACCAAGCAAAAACATCTCGAAATTCTATGAAAATCTTAGTTTATGCCTCAATTTCATTGGTGGAACAATCTGCCCCAATGTAAACATTATCAACTTTGCCAGGAGTTCGAGAAATGTCGATAGGGATAGTTGGTGACAAATTATCCATGTCCCTTTTGAAAAAATTTCTAGGAGCACCTAATGGGACCATGGGCCTACCGACTTTGTCACTAAGGATCGCCCTATAGTCATCACACTCAATACGTTCAAGCTCTGGGAGAAAGTATGAGCGATGGTGTAACTCCTCCCAAGGACCATCTAAACCACTCATGGCTTAGAGGATAGGTTCATCCGAAGGAAAAGTATCATCAAATAAATCATGAGAGTGTGACAAAGAAACCACCCAAGCGGGAAGTGCATACGGGTCCTCCTCCTCCTTCCATGAAGAGGAAGGTCTAGGATCTACAATGGGACCAAGAGTGGCTTGATATGCAATTGCTGCTGTAGATAATGACATGTCCATATTGGTAGTTCGAGGGTCTCCATCTGAAGTGCTCAGAGAAGAGAGAGTCCAATGGTCCTCCAAATGCGAAACAACAAATGGAATAGAACTCAATGATGACGAATCACTAACAAGGCTAGATCCTATCATAAGAATTGGTGCAGAAATATTGAAAGTTCCCATCAATGATGAATACATTCCCACCCCAATATTCTCAGCTGTCGGATGAGAATTATCGATGACTGGGATAGTATCTCTGGACGATGCTTTCATACCAGAATTATTAAAATATTTATGCGAGACCGTGACTATCCTCCCTTCAAAAGGGAAACAAACAACGCAGAATACAGACAATGTGACTGCTTCCATGTTATAAATCCAGTTATCACCCAGTAGAATATTATAGTTAAGGGGTGCATCACCACCTCAACCGTGATCGACATAGTATTCCCTCCCAATTGGACCTCAAGAGAAGGAAGTATCCCATGCGGATGAAAATATATCCCATCAAAAGAAGTCAACATGGTTCTAGAATTCAACAATGTAGGAGAACCTAAACCCTTCCAACAGGACAAAGACATCACAGAAGCCACAACGCCTTCATCAATCACTGTGTGTTTAATGGTGGTGTTCATACACTCCACGTGGACAAAGAGATCCACATGGTAAGGAAATCTAGGATGGACTTCATTAGTTTCAAATTTAATCACTATGGAAGGATGTGATTCAACCACTCTAAGAGCCGACAACAAATCTTTCCTCTGCGAAGGGAAAGTCTGAAGGACTTCTAAAGCAGACATCACATAATTAGGAGTCTAGCAAAAGTCCTTGATAATGAATTAGTTCTAGGCATATTTGGCATTAGGATTGTTCCCTGGATGCTTTAAGACTCCCTTAGGAGTGCAATGTGGAACTTCAGGCTTTCTACTAGGTTTATCAATACACAAAGGGGTCTCAGGTGGAGCAGGTTATTTCCCTAGGTCAGGTTGCGACGAACCATAATCTTTACCATGCGTCACAACATTCTCGGCGGACATAATGTTGATGCATCCATGCACACTTGCGGTGTTCGACGGGTTTTGATTCCAACCAGAAGCACATCCATAGTCCATGGTCCCCGAATTCATATTTTGATTGTGTTGTGAAGGATCCGTCAACATAGCTGGGCTCTGTGCGATGAATTTCTAGGCATCTTCCATACGAGGGAACACGTGAGTGAGGTGATCTACCGCGCAAAGCTTGCAAGGGAATTTTAACTTACATTTAGACTCCTTGTACCCCACATCATTATTAGCATTCTTGTCATCATTAGAATTTTTGTTCCTATTCCCACCCTTGAGATTATTTCTTCCATTTTTATTGTTCCATCCAGGTTGCTGGTTACCCTTTTGGTTCAACGATTACACAGAATGTACATCCGCTGATTAGGTGGGCTGAGACGAAGTCGTAGCTTGTCTCGATGCAGGCTAGTTAATAGATAAATTTTCATTTGATTCATAACCGAGTTTGCAGGTTTAGAATTTGTAGAGCCAACAATGCCATCAACATGTGGCCCATGTTTGAACTTAGGATCGAAGTTGGACCGATATGCGTTCGGAATAATCTCATATAAGATCCTAGACCGAGTGTAAATCAATTCTAGTTGTTGAGCTCAAAAGATATCTTGTTCCTCGTTCATCACTCTGGATGTGGAAACATCCTTCTCTATATATGGCAATAACAATTTGGGGAATGATTCTGAAATAAATTATGGTGGAATGTGAGCCTTAATCAACCACTTTTGTTTACGCCACTCTTGAATATGGTCGGAGACATGTGTGGCTTTATCCTGCTGAAATGTCGACAAGAACTCAGTACCGGCATTGTAACTCATAGGTAGCTGAAAGTGGTTGAGAAAGGTCATGGCTAAGTCATTGAACGTCCGATATGTGCCCCTTGGAAACTCTATATACCATTTCACCGCAGGACCCATGAGGGTGCGTTGAAACAGTCGTAAACGAATGGAATCATGGTTCAACGAGTCCGAAGAGCACCATAAGTGGAAGGTAGTAACGTGCTCCCTAGGGTCCTTACCACTCTTACCTTCGAATTTTGGAATGTCCGAAGGAAGCTTGGCGGGAACAACCGACCATGTTGAATCATGAGATACCAGAGCATTAGTCAATCTCGATAAGTTAGGCATGTTTAGCATCACTAGGAAAGGGAGCCTAGGTTGCGTCATATGGTTTTGTGCTCCTTAATAAGACTGGTTCATGTAAGACTGGTTGTTGTAAACACCATTGCCTTGGCCAGTGGGATAATAGCCTCCTCTCGCTTGACCCATAAAAGTGTACATGGGAATGTTGTAATTCATAATACCTTGAGATTGGGGTTCCACGAAGCCATAGTTATAGGACTGATAAGCAGATTGACCCCAAAAAATTAAATGTGGTACATAATGTGGCACATAACCTATCGACATGTAAGGAGGCACATAGCCTTGTGATACAAAGGTGTGGGTAGATGCGGGAAAAACATTACTAGAGGTAGTACTCTGTCCCGAAGGACCATGTGAGCTATGGGAACCACTTATATTATGAAACGAAAACTTGGCACAATTCTCGTTTTTCTCTCTCCTAATTTTAGTAGCTAATTTTACCTCCATTTAAAAAAGGGTTGATACCAGTATCACACATTTTCATTTTAAGGAATTTTTTGGGGCCTTTGAATCATCTTTGTCGTAAAATATTATTACTTTCTATTTTGAAGTGTGTTTTTTAAACATTTAACAAAAT
Source organism: Pseudotsuga menziesii (assembly GCA_001517045.1). Classification (NCBI taxonomy): domain Eukaryota; kingdom Viridiplantae; phylum Streptophyta; class Pinopsida; order Pinales; family Pinaceae; genus Pseudotsuga; species Pseudotsuga menziesii. The sequence goes on along the minus strand of LPNX010317691.1, from coordinate 135,258 downwards.
AACATACATTTAGAAGCAAGTTATATTGAAAATCATATACATTTTGCAATTTTTTCTTTAAAATAAGACATTTTTATAGGCAAAATACGACTTTTTTATTGACAAAATTCTAAGAAATTATAGAAAATAAATACATTTACAACCATTTTCAATAGGTTTTCATAGATTTTTTGTATGAAAATGATACTATTTCATACTATATTCAGAAATGTTACGATTCACATAAGTTCACGAGAAACTATACCATATATTTGTAAATAACATATTAAAAAGAATATATAGAAATTTTATTTCTAAAATAAAGTTTGAAAGTAAAAAAAGTACTAATATATCTTATCAAAAAGTTCTCAAATTAACCAATTTCTTCAAGACATTCAACTAATCAATAATATCATGCAAGCAAAATTCTTCATCGAAACTGGAATTTTCTAGACCTTGGCTTTCCTCAGGGACATCAATGTCCTCTTGCATTGGGTCTTCTATGTCTGCAAGATGCCAAAAGTGTTCCTTTCTAAGCATGCCTCCTAATGGCGGTTGAGGCTCTTTTGACATCTTCGCCACAAGTGTTTCACTAAACTCCCCTTTCTTCAAACCAACTTCTTGTAATTCATCTGGAAGAACTTGAATAGCATTAATTCTTTACTTGATGTAATTGCATTGTAGTGCATCATTATCAATGGATATGCAATTTCTTCCTTTTTGTAAGGAGCATGCTATTGTTGTACCTAATCACCACCAACAACAAAAAATAGTTAAGACAAATAGCATAAAGAAGCATACTTTAAAAAAAATTATGAATAATAAAAAAAACAATAAAACTTGAAATATGTTTCCATATGCAACATCTGAAATTTGACCTGAACCCGAGAACAAATCTAAGACCCAAGCTCTTTCACTTGAAAATGTATCTATGAGATAATTAATCAACGCTTGTGGCTTTTGATAGATGTTTACAACCACTCCTTTCAAATCCCTTTCTTCATATGTCAATTTTTTAACCATGGCATTATAAGTCAACATCTGACTATATTTTCCTTCACTCTTTTTATTGATTAAAAGAGATTCATAAGTCTCATCTTTTGTCCAAGTCGCGAGATGTATGTTTTCAATATCATTCAAAAATGAATCACTGCTGGAGCTATGAATATTAGGATTTTTCCTGTAACCAAAATAAAAAATAATTTAATTAACTTATCAATAAATATAATTGATTTATGAATTCAATAACTTTATAATATAGTGCAAATATGTTACCAATAAAGTTGCTTCCTTGATTTTTCTTTACCCTTGAAGGATGTCAACAACCCCCCTAATTGTGTGTCAGAATGGAAAACAACAAATCTCCATAGTGGTGATGTTGTGACATCTACAAATCCTGAAATCACTTTATTGAATGATTGGTAAGTATAAGGCTCACAATCATAATTACTGTTTCATATATTGAATCCATGAGGGATATCTGCAATAACTAGGGAGTACTCCCTTTTAGGAAGAATTTTTGCAATGTCTACACAGTCACCTAAAATGACTTTTATATTGCACAGTGTCAAGCCCATTCCAAATATAATGATCATGTGTATCATCAAGTTCAACGTTTGCAAGACGTTGTCTCCTTTGTCATTCTATTTTTTTCTCTTTGGATATGAATTTTGAAGGACTCTGGTACTCCATATGTACCCCTCTTTGACATCTTGAAATTAAAATTGTCTATAAGTAATAAAAAATAAATTAAATGATTTACGAAATAAATAATTCAGGATGTATCATATATAAACATACCTTCTTGAATGCAACAAAAAAATGTTTTAAGGTTTCTATTGAGCTTCATTCTGGATAGTTGCATTTGACATCATCCCAACTCTCTTCATTCAACATTATAACCATCTCCTATTGTATTTTCATGTAAATCTTGTGACTAGACGATGACACAATAAATAATGTTTACAATCATGTATAATAATACAACATAATTCTTAGAACATAACAAAAATGTTAATCTCAATAAAAATACTTTGTACCATAAAAAAAACATCAACTTACATTAGAGGAAATTTCAACTCAACATGGGACTCCTAAGAAAAATAATAAAATAATAGTTATTAATTTTGGAGGAAGAAAAGAAAAAATCTACCTCTTTTGTTCGTATTTTTGACATATCTCCCTATGATTTTACTCAAATTTCAATCAGAAGAGCTCGTTGGATGCAAATTAAATTCCGCATCCAACGAGTACCCACTCGGCATACTTTTGATGGACCCCACTATCCCAAAAACAAGAAATACTTGAAAAACGTGATGATGATGCAGAATTTAATTTCTCATCCGGGGAGCTCTCCCGATCGAAATTTGAGTAAAAACACAGGGAGATATGTCGAAAATACGAACAAAAAAATAGTTTTTTTTATGATACCTATCCCCAAATTTATATTAAAATATTTTTTATGACCTATACAGTATTTCAAATTTAAAGCAATTTCATTGGCTAACACATTTTGACATGGAATTTGAATTATAGTTAAAGGGCCTATTTTGAGTTGAAAATTCCTGTAATGCTTGTCAAATTCACTACACATTTCCTCCATTGATAAATCACCTGACTTTACCCATGACAATATTGTAGCTATTAGTGTTTCTTCCTTCACACCTTGCATTGTTCTCCAAGGTGTAATAGACATGTCTTCTGGCAAGTTCTTGATGTCAGGACCTCACTTACCACTGGTCCATGGAACAACTTTACTTTTTTCACTTTTTGATTTTTTCTCCCAATATTCTCCCATGTTTTCCCTACTCTGAATGCCAACTAGAAATATCCATCTACAACTCTGAATGCATCACTACCTTTGTCATTATTTTTTTTCACATTATCCTCTTTAATAGGTATACCTATTTCTAGACAACATTGTTTTTGAAAACTTGCATCAACTTTAGATTTATCTATACCACATATTTGCAAAATTTCATTGTGGATAAATCTCACCCTTTGAACAAAAGTCACAGTCATCCTATTTTTGTTATCTGTGTTATGATCCCATGCTAACAACTTTGCTTCTACATATGTTAAACCAACATAAATGATGCATTTCACTGTTTCAAAAATAGGGTTATTGGGATATTCTTGCATCAACTCTCTTCTTTCCTCTGCAGAATGATCCCCCCCAAGAACATAATATTTGTAATGAAAATTTCTTGTTTGATCATATTCATCTCTAGTAGGAACATCTTTCGGGTCAACAAGCACTAGGTAGTCAACCACATGTGCATAGGGATTATGCCTCACCAATGCTTTCAAGTTGTGAATATGCAAATGATGTGGTTTTCTAATTCTAAATTGATCTTTCCCTTCTGTGGGTCTAAAAAGTTGGTTCACATTCAACACAAATGTATGTACATTATTAACCAATTTATCCCTCCGCAATCGATCTTGAATGGAATTTTGTGTTGACTTGACAATTCCATCCTCTAGATCAGCACCTGGAGTAATGATTTCCATATTACCCCCAGAATTTTAACTCTCATATTCATGGATAAAATTGGAATCAAAAACAGAAGATCTCCTCCTTTTATGTCTTGAAGGGATTCCCTCTAAATCAACAATGCCTTCATTAGGAATTCAAGCACTCTCAACCATATTTCTTATACGAGATTGATGCTTAGTCTTACCAGCAGAAGTAGCCACCTCATTGGCAACAATTTCAACATGTTCACTTGGGAGAGAAAGATTTAAATGTAACATTTCTAGGTACTTGATTTGATTGTCGGATGCCCTTTCCTCTTTGTGCTTGTACTTCTTCAGTTTGAACATTTGACACTTGTTTATTCTTCCTTGGTTCTTTTACCTTTTGAAAAGCGGCATTAACGACATCCATAGGATTTTCCTCTATATAATAAATTCCATTCAACATGTTTGAAATCGAGCTAGCAAAATCCTACAAAATAAAAAAAATTATGGTATTAAATCTATTACATTGTGATATCCAAGTTATAAGAAAAACAATTTAAAAATAATCTCAATATTGAAACTTACTCTCCCGCTTTCAGTATCATGTACAACACCTTCACAGAAGGGTGTGAAAGTTTCTTGAACATTATATTTTGAAACCTTCAAACAATATCGAATTTTGGCAAAAGTCTTTGCTTGTTTCACTTGTGCATAATTTTTTTTTGTACCCGACATCACACATATATCTCTCAACAATCCCAATGATTGGTAATCTGATTGAAGGAATTGAAATGCAACACAATATAAGTGAATACTATCTGCTTTTCCTTGATATTTTTCCTTCAGATGCCAAAACTAATTTTTTTGAGCTTCTTCGGCCACATATTTCCATTCTCTAACATTTTTTATTTTTGATTCCTCAAAGGTCAAAACTTCATCTTGAGGCTCAACATTCTGAGATACCTCAAGAATTTTTTTCGACGCAATCATCGCTGCTCTTGATCCAAAAACATTCACAGATATCTTTCGTGATGCCATTCTCTGTATATCCAAAATGTACAAATTTGAAATACAATCAACAAACATTCATAAACAAAAACAAATAAACATCAATAGTCATTATGTGAGTCATTATAAACTGTATTTGAGTGTTGAAATACATTAACCCACCCCCCACTTAACCCCCTAACACTAACATTACATTAAAATTAAAAAAATAAAACCCCCTTAAGCCCCCACAAACATTATACTAAAAGAAAATTAAAAAACATTAACCTACCTAAGTAGACCACAAAACATTATTTTAATTTTTTTTAATTAACCTACCTAACTACACAAGATAAAACATTATTAAAAAAATTAACCTACTTAACTACACCACATAAAACATTATATAAAAATTTAAAAAAAAAACACCACATAAAACATTATATCAAAAAAATTTAAAAACAATACACCACATCAAACATTATATTTAAAAATAAAAATAAAAAGTACCTACCCCAGTAAACATTATATTTAAAAAACATACACTACAATAAACATTTTGTTATAATAAATAAAAATAAATTCGCATCAAACATTATATTAAAAAAATACCCACCACAAGAAACATTATATGAAAAAAACGTACATCACAATAAAAATTATGTTAAAACAAAATTTTTAAAGATTATATTAAACATTATATTAAAACTAAATTAAAAAAAATACACCCCATTAAACATTATATTAAAATAACATACATCACAATAAACACATTATGTTAAAGAAATAAAGAAAAATTATACATCAAACATTATATTAAAAAAAATTAAATTAAATGTACCTACCACAATAAACCTAAAAATACATACATTACAATATACATTAGGTTAATTTTATTTTTTATAAATTACATTAAATATTATGTTAAAAAAACATTTAGGTTAAACACTATATTATATTAAAAAAATTATATCAAATATTATGTTAAATTTTTTTTAAATGACATTAAACATTATGTTAAAAATAAAAAATTAAAAAAATTAAAAAAAACATTAAAAATTATATTAAAAACAAATTAAAAATTATGAAACATTATGTTAAAACTATATACAAAATTAAATTTAAAACTACATTACAAAACAATTTATTAAACATTATGTTTAAAAAAATTAAAAAAGTGACATAAAACATTCGGCTCAAAATAAAAAATGAAAAAATAATTAAAAAACTATATGAAACATTAAACATTATATTAGAACTTATGTTAAAAAATTAAAAATTATATGAAACATTACGGTAGCACTATATACTAAACTAAATTTAAAACTACATTATGAAACAAATTTTTAAAGATTATGTTTATTTATTTTTAATTAAAAAGATGACATTAAACATTAACATTAAAACAAAAAAATTAAAAATATTATATGAAACATTAAACATTATATTAAAAATTATGTTAAATTTTTTATTTTAAATGATATTAAATATTATGTTAAAATTGTTTTTCTTTTTAAAATGACATTAAACATTATGTTAAAAATTCTTTTAGAAAAATTAAAAAAATTATAGGAAGCATTAAACATTATTTTAAAAATTATGTTAAAAAAAATTAAAAAGTATATGACACATTAAGTTAAAACTATATACTAAAACTGCATTATGAAACGATATATTAAAACTAAATTTAAGAAAACAAATATAATAAAAAACTTCACCTCCCATCCTCCACGGTGCACCCTCCATCCACCTCCGCCTCCCTTCCTTGGGCCACCTTCCACCTCCGCCCGTCCCTTCTGCCCCCCTCCCATCCTCCCACCCAACACGACCGTCCTCCACCCTCCGCCTCCCTTCCCCTCCACCCTCCGCCTCCCCCTTCCACCTCCTCCACCGTCAAAACAATGGGAGCGCTGCTCCCTGGGCACCAAAGGGCCGCCCTTTGGGGCCCAAGGAGCAGCGCTCCGCTTGTTTTGACGACGAAGGAGGTGGAAGGGGGAGCCGGAGGGGGAGGAGGGTGGACGGGAAGGGAAGGGAGGTGGAGATGGAGGACGATAGCACTGGGTAGGAGGAGGAGTGGAGAGGGGAAGAAGGGACGGGCAGAGGTGGAGGTGGAGGGAGGAAGGGAAACAGAGGTGGAGGGAGCGCGCTGAAATTTCCGCTTGAATATATTGTCCATCTTTATTCTGTATAAAATGCTAGTGATTATTTTCAGTATTCATTCGTGATTGGTCTCGCTCAATAGATATATGTCGATGCCTGATGATGATAGGTCATATTACTTCGTCGTGCAAAAACTGAAAGAGGAGTATTACCTTCTGAAGAACAAGCTGGAGTTTTTACTACAGGTAATATATGATTTATGATATTCAATCTATTCCTACTTTCAAAAGAGTACACACAAATTCTTAAAAAGGGAATTATAGTTTTGTGTGTAAGGTATTAATTATTTTATTGAATTGCAGCTTGAAGAACAAATTCTGCGGGCTGGTGGAACCATAACCATGGCATTGCCACTATATAATCTTCTCAAATTCGTGATTGGTCCCGCTCAACGGATATATGTCGACAGACTTCTCACATATGTGGCTCCCTCGGTGAAACTGCCTTTATATAACTCTATGTTATATGGAGTGGGACCAGCTCATGTTACATCGCCACTTCTATGTGTGCTGTAATGGCTTCTGTTATCTCCCCCTGGGTATCTCAAATACTAATCACGGCCGCGCTGGGTGAGAGGATGGGAGGGGGGAGAAGGGACGGGCAGAGGTGGAGGTGGCGGGAGGAAGGGAGTCGGAAGTGGAAGGAGCGCTCGCGGGGGTGAATGGGAGGTGGAGTTAAGGGATGGGCGGAGGTAGACCTGCGTGTGGGAGAGGAGGGAAGGGAAGAGGGAGGAGGTGGAGGGGCGCGCGGGGTGGATGGAGGAGCTAGTTGGAAGTGGCGACAAAGGAGGAGGTGGAAGCGGCGAAGGAGGAGGAGGCAGCAGCTCCACTCCCCTTGTTTTGACTGGTGAGGTGGTGGAAGGTTGAAGCAGAGGGGGTGGAGGGGAATGGAGATGGAAGACAACCGCGCTTGGTGGGAAGGTGGTGGAAGGTGAAAGCGGAGGGGGTGGAGGGGAAGGGAGATGGAGGACAGCTGTGCTTGGTGGGAAGGTGGGAGGACGGCCACTTAGTTTTTTTTTTAATTTTATTTTTTTAATAATGTTTAGTAAATTGAAAGGTGTAGTTACCCTAAATTGTTAGTTAATTTTCCAATGTACTAAATTGTTTAGTAATGTTTTAACCCTAAACAACATTATAACACAATCATTATCTCAAATAGTTATACTAAATTAATTAATGGAAATATATATGTCAACCCAAAAATGCTTATATATGTTTTTAATGCAATCCCACCTATGCCAAGAAACCAAGGATGTATGGCACATGTCTAACAAAATATCTAACAAAGGATACATGCTAACTATTGAAAAATAAAAGTTTCAAAATTTTAAATAATCAAAACTACAAACTATGGGATAGGGGTAGGCCTTCTTTAATTAACATAAAAAAAAATTATATTCACATAAAAAATAAACTAACTAACCCGGAATTTGGTAAAGACTCCTCTTTTCTTGAAATTGCTAGAAGCACCTTTGGGATCTTCTCGTTCTTCTTTAAAACCCTTCGTGAATTGTTGCAAAGTCTAAACAAGAACGAATTTATAAGATAAATTAAAACCCTTCGTGAATTGTTGCAAAGTCTAAACAAGAACGAATTTATAAGATAAATTAGGATCAATGAAACCATAAAAAAAAGAATGACAACTCAGTAAAACCATAAAGATATCATTGTAAAATTAACTATAAAACTAATCTATTTATTAGAAAATGAAAAAAACTAACCTATTTATTAAAAAAGGAAAAACAAACTAACCTATTTATTAAAAATGAAAAAAACTAACATATTTATTAAAAAAGGAAAAACAAACTAACCTATTTATTAAAAAAGAAAAAAACTAACATGTTTATTAAAAACGTAATAAAAAAACTATACTATTAAAAATAATAATAATAATAACCTATTTATTAAAAAAAGCTATACTATTTATTAAAAAAGGAAAAAAAACTAACCTTGAAATTGTTAGCAAATTGATCCAAACTCAATGATGAATAGTAAGAAAACTAAATGGTTTATATAGCCTAAATGAGGTTTAACATTAATTGTTTTACAAATATGGGATTAAAAGAGAAGGTAAATAACCATTACTTTATTACATATTGTATATATTAAAAATTACACAAAACTTCATTGGTTTTATATGTACGGGGATATAAATGTAATTATTTAATACATTATTTCATAGTTTTATTTTATATCATAAGTTTCTTTTTTTTACTAGTTTTATGAATGTGCTTGAAATGTGTCCTATATTTTTGGTGAGAATATTTGGAGGGAAAATTTTGAACGAAAAATTTGGAGTTAAGTTTTGGAGGAATTTTTTTGGAAATTTTGGAGGGAATTTTTTGGAGGGAACATTTCATTCTCATAGCTATAAGATGGTTGATTGACATTTGCACCATTCTACTTTTTCGTGAGGTCTATGATTAAAGTTCATTGTCTAAATAAATATTTTTCTACAATTCTATCTTTTAGTGAGAAGACATGGACTCATCTAAATTGAATTCCAATGTCAATGAAGCGTTGTATTGTTCATCTAGCCAAGATACTGACAGTGTAAGCAATGTCATAAAACATGTTGTTCAAGAAATTCCAAATTCTGAATATTTTGAAGGCAACAGTAATGAAGGGAAAGAATGTGATGGTGATGATGGCGATGATGAATATCTTCCTCGAAGTGGGGATCCTGAAGTCAATAAGCAAAATGATAACAATTTTCCTCCCAGTGAGGATTTAATGGGACTCATGATAATTTTCATCAAAGTGAGGATTTTAATGGGTATGATGATGATTTTGCTGAGGACAAAAAAATCAATAATGGTGAAAATGAGTTTCCTCCAAGCGAGGATTTCAATGGAACCAATGATGAGTTTCCTCCAAGCGAGGATGACAATGGAAATGATGATGATTTTCCTCAAAGTGAGGATTTCAACGGAACTGATGATGAGTTTCCTCTAAGAGAGGATGTCAATGGCAATGATGATGATTTTCCTCGAAGCAAGGATTTCAATGGAACTGATGATGAGTTTCCTCCAAGCAAGGATGTCAATGGAAATGATGATGATTTTCCTCCAAGTGAGGATTTCAATGGAACTGATAATGATTTTCCTCCAATCGAGGATGACAATGGAGATGATGATGATTTTCCTCCAAGCGAAGATTTCAATGGAACTGATGATGAGTTTCCTCCAAGCGAGGATGTCAATGGCAATGATGATGAATTTCCTCCAAGCGAGGATTTCAATTGAACTAATGATGTTAATGGAAGTGATAATGATTTTCTTCAAGCGAGGATTTCAATGGAACTGATGACCAGTCACCTTCAAGCGAGGATGTAAATGGAACTAATGATGATTTTCCTCCAAGCGAGGATTTTCTTGGCACCAGTGATGAATTTCCTCCAAGCAAGGATTTCAATGGCACCGATGATGACTTTTATCCAAGTGAAGATTTCAATGGCACCGACGATGATATTCCTCCAAGCAAGGATTTCAATGGAATTGATGATGATTTTGTTGATGATGAAGCCACCAATGATGAAGACAATGATTCTCCTCCAAGTAAGGATTTTACATGCACCAATGATGTCAATGTTGAATTTCAAGAGTTCCCTTTCAATGAAGAATTTAGTGGCACCCATAGTGTTGATGGTCACATTGATCTATCCACAAGTGATCAACTTATTACTGATCATGACAATCATTTTCATGTTGAATTTAGTGATCATGTTTTCAATGAAGGGGGTCACATTCCTCAAAATGAAAACATTCATTCTGATGAGGTTGTTGTTGTAGACATAATGGTCCAGGAAAGGCAGAGACATAATCCAACAATAAGGAGGATTAGGTGTAGGACTAGACTTTTTTATGTCAATCCAAAGCATTCTAGTTATACAAGGTCTAGGAAAGAATTGCTCACAAGTCCAAGTTCCATTACTCATTTGATTTCAACTGAGTGTTACCACAACAATTGTTTGAAGGGTATAGGCCCTACAGTTATTCCATGGAGAAAAGGAACATGTATTTATCAATGAACAAAAGTATGCAAAAATCATATTTAGTGAGGTGTATGATTTCTACAAGGACAGGTTATAATTATCGCGTTGGAAATGTTCTTCTTTGTAGAAAAGCATTCAAAAGGATTCACTCAATTGGTAATATTAGATTACAAGAATCCAAACAAGACTAGAAAAGGATCCAACATTTTATTCTGCTAATTATCATGGACAAATCATTGGACCATCAACGCACATCGCAATATCATGGATGCATAATTTATTTTCCAATCATGGAGAGAGTATGCCAAGTAGAGAAACACTACACATTTCAGATAATTTCACAAGACAGGAAATCTACAACTTATACACAGATTATGTTCAAGGTGGTCAAGGAAATGGAAACTTCATCAGATATGCATATTTCACGAGAGTATGGAAAAAGAAGTTCAACAACATCTGCATTCCAAAGAGGTCAAGGATGGGGATCTACAGTAGGTGTGCTTCTCTTAAAGAAAGAAGGGATAGGTCAGAAGGGATGGAAAGAGGTATGTTTAAAAAATTGTTTATTTTTTAGATAATTGTCAATTATAAAAACGAGTTATCAATAATTTTGTATATGTTATGTGTAGATTCCATAATCAATTCACTGCAAGAACATCACAATCAGCAATCAAATGAATGACAAAATTTGTACAACATCGCAAGAAGTGTTATAATTCTCCACATAAGTATATGAGTTTGATAATTGATGGCATGGATAATAAAAAAACACTCTTGCCACATTTTGTACGTGTGCCAAAGAATTTGAAGGAGGAAAATTTTATTCAATTTCACTTGGTTGGGTGTATGGTTTTTAATGGTGAAATGTTTCGAAGGGTTTACTTTACAGCTCTAAATATTCACAATGATGCAAATTTGACAATAACCAAAATTCATCATGTTCTTTCTCATTGTCCTGGTGATATTCCTGAAGTTCTATATCTGCAATTGGACAACACAAGCTGAGAAAACAAAAATGAAATCGTGTTTGCTTATCTAAACATGATTGTTGAATTGGGTAGTTTTAAAAAGGTAAAAGTTGGTTTCCTTCTTGTTGGGCATACGCATGATCATACTGATCAAATGGTCAGCCATTTTGCAAGGACATTGAGGAGGAATAAAGTCGGGAGCCTACCATCATTGATTGAAATTGTAAGGAAAGCATACCATCCAAAACCTATTGTACAGAAATTGGAAGAAACTATTAACATGCGAAGATTTACTTTTGGATCGCATGGTGAAGAAACGTGCATTGAAAAACTTAATGACATTAGCTTTCAACATCAATTTATTATAAAAAAGATTGATGGAAAAGCACTACTATGGGGAAAGAAGTACTCAACTAGCACAGAATGGGGTCCTTCATCAGGTTTGGCATTTTTGAAATTCATCCCAAATAGTCAAATGTATGCTTCAAATTTATTGTTATTGCAATCATCTTCAGAGATTCATAATGCAAGGCGACACAATAGAGATGTTAATTCTTTTCAATGCATGGAAGAAATAAAAAAGTCTATCAAAGATACATATGAGTACTTTGATGTTTCTATTTTTGTATGGTGGGAGTCTTTTTTCATGGAGCAAAGTGACATCACTTCAAACTCTAAAAATGGAGATATATATTTGATATCTCCATTTACTTGGCCACAAAGAGTAACAAATGAAAATGAGGAAACAAATGTTGAACCTCAAGGTGCCAAGTTTTCTCAAGTAGAGGAAAGAGAAATGTATATTGGCTCTAGAAGATCATATGCAAAGCATCGAGAGATGGAAGACCTTTATAGGGGCTTAGTACAAGATATCAAGGAGGGTTGCATGATTGCAGTTTTGGCTACAGATGATGCATGTGATTATCATCTCTAGATTGCAAAATTTATGAAGGTGAATAAAGAAAATGAAGAAGTAGTATCAATAGAAGTACATTGGTATGCAACAGATACACACCCATTTGATGGTATGTAAAAGGTAGAGATGGTGGTTGAGAAAAGGGTTCGCAGAAAGAGAAAAAGAAAGGGTCTAAAAGTAAATCGTCGCTGCCTTGACATCTTGAAATTAGAGGAAGTTGATATACTTGTTTATGATTTCAAGTTGACAAAGAAAGACACTCTTCGCTCCAAGACTCTAGATATTATCAAGAAGTTTCTTCCAAAAGAAGAAGTTCCAAGATGGGAGTCTGCTAAAACCAAGTCATAGATCCAGAAGGAATATGACAACTGAAATGATGGGCATAGAGGTAGACTCAGATGGTGCACCCATTGATAATAGAGAATAATATGGGTCATCTACATATTTGTACAATCCTTCATCTATAGAAAATGTAGATTTTGATGGGGTGTCAGATTTCATGGATGAATTTCAGTAATTTCAATTGAAACATTTTAGATGTTTTTTATTAGTATGATGTTTGTAATTGAAATTCTAAAGGAGAATTTGAATATTTATATGAACCATATGTTCTTGTATGGTCCAATATATTATTTTATTACGAATCACATCATAATTTATTTGATTTTTTATGGTTACAGTGGTGAAATTATTTATGAAATATTTTTGTTTGTTTAATATGCAAGTTTCAAAAAAGTTGTAATTTATATTTTGGAGAAATTTTTTTTTTCTAATTTAGGGGTTGATTTTAAAGTTTTTGTAAACAACAGTATGGGATGTTTGGCCATGGCTCTATTTTTAACCCCGAAAAAAAAAGGGTATACTGGTATCAACACTTTTCTATTTCGGGGTGTTTTTGGTGTTTTTTTGTAAAAATCATCGTTTTTATTCCTAGAGTTCTCTTTCTTAGTATAAAGTTCTTGTTTCATAGTATAAGTGGTTTGGGGAGGACACGACATTAAAAACGCATTTTAAGGAACAAGTGTAGTAGACGATGGAACATAATATGGAATATAGCTTGTACTTCCAATGTTCACATGTCTAGGGGCATTTCCACGAATGGGGACACTAGTATTAGTCCTAGGTTGCGAGTATGAGGATGCTCCCACCATAGGTGTGGAAGGTGTAATATGACCACTACCAAACCTATCCACATGGAAAGGGATGGAAATTCCCCCATGCATAGTACTAGGGTTGAAACCAAATCCAAAATTGAATATGGAATGGCCTTCGGGATGTCTAGCATGACAAATGTAAATGTGCCAGAGCTAGAGGGTATCGAATGAGTGTCACTGCTCGACTTATATGAAGAAGATAGGTGGTATGTGTTTACATAATCTGGAAATTGTGATATCACGTTATATGACGTCCCAGCCTCAAAGTGATCAGTTCTTCCGGAGTCCCATATAAATTCTCAGGCATTTCTGCGCCCCGAGGGGTGGAGAAGGGGGATGCTCTGGGATCTCAGATGTATGACTCATGGTGAGATATTTGTGTGAATAAAGGTGAGTATTAGTCTACCTAGACTGTCTAAATCTATTTTGCGAAGGAGGATACATAGAAGGAAGAAGACCTGCTAAACATCAAGAACGACGAAATTCCGATCCTAGATCCATGATGACTCAACAAAAATAAAAAGATTCAAACTAATTACATACCCTAAAGCAATCTAGCACACAAAAAGAACACTACTAAGAAAATCTAATCCAAAATGCAAGCAATCCAATGGGAGGATAAGTGAGCTCCCGAATGCAGCAGGTATGTCTCTCCTAAGAGAGGCTTGAGACTCCCATACACTACAAGCAGAGGTGCATAACCAATTATAGTGGCCCTCAGCTTCAGCGCATAAAGAGAATGTGTTTTCCTACCCCTACCTGGCTAGGATACTCACATAATAACCTATGTAAGTACCCCCTGTGATATTTAGGTAAGAAAACTAAGGTCACCCCAATAAAACCAATGCTCAGGTGGACAGTCACAGGTGGGATCTACTATATGGGCAGTGTAGCAAAACCTGAAGTTCGAAAGCACCAACCGATACCTCAAAATCCCCCAGATATGAATAAGATCATGAAAATATCTCCAGTGCTCACAGAAAGTGGCCAGGGGCTATCCCAACCATAATCGTGTACGCTACCTCGTGCTTAACTCCTGTGTAAGAGGAGCTTCTTGAGAAAACTAATTATACCAAGGATTTCACTCTCTCACCTGGACAGACACCTACTTGATTTGTTTAGTAGTCTTGGAGAATTTACTCACAATGAACTAATCGAAGACTCTAAAACCTAATCTTGTTGATGTACCCTATCAAAGAAAAATGTGTAATTCATTTTAAATTAAGTGTTGATTTTAGTGGTCGTGATTACTCAAAGGAAATGATCGTGCAACCAATTATGTTATGACTCAGCAATGAAAGTAAATGTGCACACCTAACAAACAATGCCAAGTGCAATTTTGTCTAAATGAGAAAATGGGGTATGACACTACATGAGATGCATATTTTTCCTTCAAATGACAATGCAACCATTCCTAAATGAAATCCTGACTATAAATTTAGTAAAAAAACCTAATGCAAGTACCATGCAAGTGCAAAATGAAAGAATGCATAAACAGGCCCAAAAATATAATATTTTTGTATTTTTGGAAATAAATGAAATGTGAAAGAAACAAAAGACTCTACAACTCTCACAACATACATCAACTCTCAGATAGCAGCCAAGCAAGGCACTAAGATAAAACAAATCTAATGCACTAATACCAAAACCAAAAAGGAAACAAGATGACAAGAACAACTTCAATAAAAAAGAAAATAAAAAGGGTCCTTGGTCAGAAACAGAGGCAGTAAACAGACACCAACAGTAACCAGGAAGACTCAACAACACTCAAACTTCACCCAATAACTCTCAATCATCCAATCCAAACTAAAAATAGAGACATACGTGACTGTTCACAGAAAACATGTGTGTATACATGTCTATTCAGGGAAAACCCGTG
The DNA here is from genome assembly GCA_001517045.1 of Pseudotsuga menziesii. NCBI lineage: Eukaryota > Viridiplantae > Streptophyta > Pinopsida > Pinales > Pinaceae > Pseudotsuga > Pseudotsuga menziesii. The sequence goes on along the minus strand of LPNX010317691.1, from coordinate 119,763 downwards.
TGTATACACCGTTGTGAAGAAAAAACTCATAGATAGGAAGAAAGAGGGGGTAAAACTAAAATCTAAGACCAAAATCACTTCCTCGGGACACTAAAGGGAAAAAATACTTCTGGACCCGACACAGAAACAGAGAATCAAAGAGAAATTCAAGCACATTGTGCACCCAATCCCCAAATAAAAATAAGGAACCTCCCCATCGGAGTCGCTAATTCTGTTATGGAGAGAAACTTCATATGGATCTGGGTAGACCACAATAGATTGAATTCCACCATAAATCAATCCATTCCAATATACAAGAGAAATAAATACATCTAAAACTAAGGGATATGAAGTGTACCTTATTCTAGACGGTTGATGTAGATCCTTGTTGAGCTTTCCCAACACGCTTGCATTCACAATTCGCTCCCAACAACAAAAAACAAGACAAGCATGCTATATATCATAGTTTTAGGCCTACACTAGAATATATAAATAATCATGTATAAGAAAATAACTAAATCCATGGACAAAATATTCAAATTTATGCACATGTATTAGACAAGAAATGGATATTTCTATTAATAAAACAGAGATAGAACAGTGACAAACTCTATCGGCACCTCGTCGAAACGGAGAAACCAAGTCTTCCACTTGGGCCTCCACCACTTCAATCCTCCATCACAATGGCCAAGTTACAAAGAAAAATAAATCTTGGGAAGAGCACCAATGTGTGATCCAAAGGGACAAAGGGATGCATACTCAAGCATAAATAAGTGAGGAAACAATGAACTATAGTTTCCTTGCTCTCCAAAATTTTCCTCTTTCAATGCATCCAAGAGGCTCAATATATAGCCCTCCAATTGGGCAATGGAGGGTTGAGTCTGAGCGTTCTCAAGGCATATGGAAGGCCAAGGCTCAATTTATTCGGGACTCTATGAGGAAAACTCCAAAAAAAATTGTCTTCATGTACATTTCTCGATATACGCAAGTATTGGCTCAAAAGCTGCGTGTACACACGGGTATTGGTTTAAAATTCATGTATACACATAAACAGGTGTTTTGGAGGGACTTTATTGGTTGTTAAAAGTATAACTTGAGCAAGGGGGGTCCAAGGAGTCTGCAGAGGGACATGGAAGGCCACAAAGAAGTGATCTATCAAGTGTGGTAAGACCAACTATAACAACTTTTCCGGTCTTAGAACAAAGGGACTTATTTTTTGGTCTCGGAACTATCTCCTAGACATCATTCTTCATTATTGACTAATATTCCTTGATCATAGCATCCCTCCAGACTTTATTTTTTGCAACCTCTCCATAGGTGGAAGGTTCTTGTCAATGATGTCACATAGCAGGGCCACATATCTATTGTCGGTATTTTCCATTTTTCTTTCTCTATGTATTCCTTCTAGAGCACCATACCTTTCTACTTCTCCTATGATCTCCCATTCCCATGTTGGTTTCCTCTTATGGGATTTCTTCTCAAGGATTGTCTTTACCGGCTCTTGTGGTTTTGCCATGTCATGATATTCATGGTCTTCTGAAATTGCTTCTCCAATTTCTATATCTTGGGCTCTCATTTATTCAGGTTCCTTGTCCTGTTGAATAGGGGTCCTCCTAGATATGAAGTATGTCGAGTCTTCTTCAAATGTTACATCTCTACTGATGCCGATCTTCTTTAATCCTGGGAAGTATATTTGGTAGGCCTTTGATGTATCACTGTATTCTATGAATATACCCTTCCTTCCAGAAGGATCGAGCTTGGTCTTCTTCTCCTTTGGGATATGTATGTACACTGGGTAGCCAAATATTCTCATATGGCTAACTTTTGGCTTCTCTCCTGAGAAATCCTCTTCCAGAGTCTTGTTGTCAAGTACTTGATGAGGAGTACAGTTTTGTACATACACAACTGTCCTTGTTTCCTCTACCCAAAGGTGCATAGGAAGATCCTGATCATGTAGCATTTATTTTGTTGCTTCCATGATGGTTCAATTCTTTCTTTCTACAACCCCATTCTGCTTAGGATTGTATGGATTGCTCAACTCCCTCTTAATCCCAAATTCTCTGCAGAGTTCCTTGAATTCTTCCGAGGTGAATTCTCTACTATTATCTAACCATAGAGTCTTGATCTTCCTTTCGGTTTGGTTCTTGACCAAGTATTTATATTCCTTGAACTTACTGAATACTTCATTTTTTCCTTTTGAAGAAATATATCCAAGTCTTACATGAGAAATCATTTATAAAGGAAACATAGTACACATACCCGCTTAATGTGATAGAAGACATGGGTTCGCATACATTCGAGTGTACTATCTCCAATATTCATTTAGCCTTGCTCTCACTAATTTGGTAAATGTATTCTTCTAATTAGTTTGTTGTGCACATCCTATGCAAATGCCTTCATGCTTTTCCTGGATCTCTGGCAGTCTAAAGACTACTTTGCTTGCCATCATGTTGGAAGCCAACAACCTTCTCATTTTTTATTTATTTCTGGTTAATAAAAAATGACATAATATTTTCTCTTTAATGAATTATTAAGAACATTAATAAAGAGTGCCTTCAAATTCTATGATTATGAAGGTACTCTCAATTTGAAAACATTAATTACTCAGGTAAAAATCATCACAAGCATTTCAATTTCATGACTGTTGAGGTGTCATTGATAATATATGTAGTAGTTGTTAAATCAACCTAGTATATAATCAAATTTTCTTCACACATATTAACTCTTGATTATATATTGTTTGATGATGATTCATTTTCAAAGTGCTAATCTCATTTTGCAACCACGTCAAATTTGCTTCTATGATTTTAACTTCATCTTTCTACATGATCTCCTCATGAATTACACCAAGGCTTTTATAGTTTGATTTTCAAACTAGGAAAAGTATAAGTGATTAAATTCATTTTTTTAATGCTTGGATTAATAATTTTCATTCATTATATATCTAAAACATTAAACCCTAAAACTATGCCTAAATGTTTATTCAAGCCTCCATTCAAATTTTACCCTAACTAGAATGGTGTCCATGCAAAACGAAATTATCACTTTGACATTTGTTTTCTACCCTAGCTTGGATCGAAAGCCTGAATCATTTTATCATTTGACACTTGTTGATTATGGTACAACCATAATGATCATGTCATTTCATTATATCTACGAAGATATCAATTGTCATCTCTATTTATCATTCTTGTACGAAACCGTAATTTCGATGTTTGTATCATCATTTGTCTCATTTTATCAAACCACGGGATGAATTCGATATTGTTTTGGCTGAGCAGGTTATAGAATTTGAGGTTTTTATAGAGCGATGATTTAACCTAGTTCGTGTTTCCCATTTGCATTGATGATCACCATTACCATTTTTACTTGTTGAGTGTAGCTACAATGGCTCCCCTGTGTACATTTGATCCGGTCGAGATCAAAGTACTGGACATTGAACCTGATCATGCATAGTTCATTGATAAAACTGGTTGGGGAGAATAATTTAAAATTTTTAACGAGCATAATGTAGGAGTAAATAAACAATTTTCCCTGTCGCTAAATGAGAACGTTTCCTAGGTTGGAAATCTTTGTTTGGTCAAGTGTCAAAACACAGAATCCCAAAGAATTAATCAAGTGTCAAAAAACAGACTGAATCCTTTTTGGGGGAATTAAACATAAATAGAGAGAGTCTATCTCTATAAGTGATCATCGGTTTACCATGAGTATGGCTATGGTCTTAACCCCTGCAACAATTATACAAAAACAAAACGAGACACCATTAGTAGAAGTCGTCGGCGACGATGAGGATATTTTTCCAAATTGTGAAGTTGCTCACGATAGAGACTGTAATGAACAAAGTTTAGAGGTAAATAATCCCAGAACTACTTCTCCTGGTGAACTTACTGATGGATTATCTCCATGTAGATCTGATCTGAAGCCATCATTCATCAATAATTCCTCACCCGAACGAAGTGAAAAAAATCTTCAAAAACTCTTAAGCAGGTTCTTAAAGACAAAGTGTCTCGGTTAGAAATAGAGGTGAAGGAATCTCATTCGAATGCACTGGGCATGAAGGAAGAAATTAAAACCCTCAAAGGTGAATTGTTGTTATGGGTGAATAGATGGTAGGAATTGAAACTGAAGAAAGATAAGTACAAGGTTGTTAAAAGATCCTTAGTCGTTGCAAACGAATGAATACTCAAACAAGGAGAACAACAAAATATGAAAATCATGAAACTTTAGGCCAAATTATCTAAGGCACGGTGAGCTTCCAAATTGCATATCATAACTTAAACTTGTTTTGTTTCAGTTTACATTTAAAACGCTTTTGATCTTTAACATGTAATAAGTGAGTTAATTAGCATACCTACAGAATCAAAGATTCTATAGGCATGCTTAGAATTCATTTATTGTTGTTTCCTTTATTGAATATGATGTTAAATGAAAATTTAATGTGATGGTAATTTGTTACTGCAAGTGTCTTTCATTTCTTTCATGGATGTGTTTTGGTTTCGTTGATGTTGTTAGACTTACGAGAATTTTGTTACCAGTTGTTAAATCAATTACCCCTTGTGATGATCTATATGTCAGGTGCCTTCTTTTATGGGGATTAGCTATTCATGGTACTTTATTTTCTCATCAACAAAGCAATTATGAAAATTGTTTGTTTTAATTTGACAATTGTTAAAACTAAATAGTTTATTTTTAGAAGATAGATCCACAGATTATGGAAACAATTGATTTGTTTTGATATACAATTCATGAGGATGACTTGAGATGGGGGATTTGAGTATGAAAAATAATATTGTTTACATTGGGAGTCAAGACATCAATTTTGCTGAAAAGTTCTTTTGAGATTTTATCTCTGTGGTACTGTTAAGCACTTCTTCAATGATTGGTATCATTTTGAACTTAGTTTTTGAATTATACACACACACACACACACACACTCCTTATGGTTTTCACCTATTATTATCACATGTAGTTATACTTTGTTATAATTCTATGAATATTAATGAACTTCTCGAAGCATGAACTCATTTGATATTTTATTTTAATATTGTATGAGTCATTTTTAGTTAACCTTGTTAATTAAATTGGGATGTATAATATTATGTTATCTTGATTCACTTACTGATTCATCTGTGTTTCTAATATATATTAGATTAAGTAATTAATCATTTTAAATCCCAAATGTTAAAGTGTTAGAAGTTAACTGTTCTATGATATTTTATGTTTTAGAATGATAAATCATTTATGTTTATTGTTCTTTAATTATAAATGTAATTCCTGAACTAAAAGTTATTTACAATATTGACTTTGATGATTTTTCTCATGGTCATATCATTTAACTTTTTGTTATATGTTTTATCATAGAACACTAACATAATTATTAGTTTCTCTTGGCCAAGATAGGACCCGTTAGAATAGACTAGAGTTCGATTTATAGCTTAGTTTTTCTAGTTTTAATTTAGAAGTTGTTAAAATGGGTAGTTTTTATTAGAATTTAACTAAAGTTCTTCATCTATTAATTAGTTTTAAAAACACTTTTGAAACTTGAATAGTAAGAATCTCCATAAGATAGGAAAGTTAGATGGCAACAGGACCACAATCCACGAGAATTAGCTACATCAAACACACTGGGGGTTGTGTTAAGCAGCTTGTGTGGGTTAGTTCTCCATAGTTGGCCATAGACTAAAAATCTAGCCAAAAAATGGCGCTAGAAGAAGGCCTTGAAATTATCAATGGCTTAAAATGTTCAAAATAACCCTGTAACTAGTTTAGATCCTTCACTGATCAACGAATCTGATAACATTGTTATTTCATATACCTCATCTCATCTACAAGTCAAAATCAGTAATTCACCATTCGCAAGTGATGTTAGAGAAATGTTAGAACGATATCGTTCCTCTTATCCCTATACACCTCATCAAATTGAGCAAGCTTTAGGACAATCTAGAAGAGTTCTCACTAGGGTTTATTCTCAACAAACAATATACCCCCTATTGATTTCGGTTTACCTCATCGGAATAGAAATAACACATCATCTTCTGTGGTCAACCAATATTCAGTAGAAATTCATGAGTTAGGTGTTAGATTTTTATCAATTTAAGCAATGTGATCTTAGGATCTTATCTGAGAGAATAACATGCACAACAATAAACAAAAGAGACAAGATACAAAAAGAATTTTCCTTGGGGAAACCATAAAGGAGAAAACCTCATAACTTCCTCAGAAATAGAATGAGCACCAATGGCAGCAGTAAAACCTGAAAACATAAAGATGATCTCCAACAACTTGTTCTCTCTCTCTCACTTGAGAGAGCTTCTCCTCTCTCACTCATGTTCCCCAATGAGTGAGTGTGTGTGTGTAATAAGTAAAGATTCTTACTCTCTATTTATATTCTTTCGTTCACTTAACCTTTAACTCTATGAGCTTCACTACTCCTCTCTACACCATATCCCTAATATAGTGATATTTAATCTCAATATGATTCGAATTGTCATGGAACAATGGGTTCTCAGACAACTTCACACAACTCTGGTTGTCGCAATATATACAAGTAGCATCCAACTGGAGATCAAATAAATCAAACAGTAGCTTCCTTAGCCATACTGCCTCACAACTAGCTGAACAAGCTGTGACATACTTTGTTTCAGCTACACTCGGTGCCACGCAATGTTGTTTCCTGCTAAACCAAGAGATCATACTTGATCCCATACTGAAGCAACACCCCAAAGTGCTCTTCATATCAATGGCACTGCCCTATACGAATCCACATAACACTCTAGGTTAATCTTCTGATTCACATCATACTTGAGCACATACTCAAATGTACCCTTCAGGTACCTTATTGCATGCTTTGAAACTAGCAAGTGAACATGTCTCAATGTGTTCACAACAAAGAAAATATCTGGTCTCGTATTCATCAAGTACGTCAAGGAACAAATCATTTAATGATACATCATTGCATCAACCGTCTCTGATGAAGCATCACTCAATAGCTTCAGGTTCGATGACATAGGTGTGGTCATGGCCTTGCAGTCCATCATTCGAACCTCTTCAGGATCTATACTACATACTTCCCTTGTCCCGTGGATATTCCATCCATACTATGCCACACCTCAATGCCTAGAAAGTAATGCATCATATCCAAGTCCTTCATCTCGAACTCGGCATCAAGTCTCCTTCTTGCAACTTTAATGAGTTCCTCTTTTCTGTCAGGAACAAGTCATCGACATATAACATGAGCATCACTGGTCTTCCACCTTCAACCTTGAAGTAAAGGTTGGAATCTGCATTACTCTTAGTAAAGCCTAGAGCCATCAGTAAGCTATCCATCCTATCATACCATGTCGAACCTCAGGATCTTCTGCAGTCACTCCCTCTGAAGCGGAGCATCATTCTCCCTCTGTCTTTCATACTCTATGCACTGAAACATTCTATACCAGAGTGACAAGTAGCTTCCTCTACTACTAATATTATTTGTATCCATCTAGGGTCGCTGGATACCAAGATCCTCTATCTTGAACATTTTCAAAAGTTCTTCTCGCACCCATATGTGAGCTTGTCATCTTCTTCAAGCTCCTCATGTATGTATTATCCCATGGGTGTCTTTTGAGCTCGTATAAGGTCTTCTTTAATTTGCACACATGAGACTACCTCTCATGTGCCTCAACTCCCACTAGAAGCAAATGTCTCTTCGTAGTCTATGCCTTCTTTCTGTGAAAAGCCTCATGCTACGAATCTTGCCTTGTATCCCCTGATGTTTCCATCTACTGCATGATGGAACTACGAACTTCTCTTCAGGTCTCGATACTGCATCCTAGACATCATTCTTCTTGAACTGGTACACTCCTTCCCTTTCTTCTTAGCTACTTCTTGGAAGGTTCTTCATCAATGATGTTGCTCAAGAGTGTTACATAACTTCATTGTGTCTGAGATCTCTTCTTTGAAAGTATCGTCATATTATTTTTCATCTTGGATTGTTTCTTGAACTGTTGTCACTTGTTCTTTAGAACAAGTCTCATCCTTCTTTGCTTGTAGGTGATTGTACGCAATCTTTCCTACAAGTCAAATGAATTAGTTGTGTGGTTAGAAACATTTCATAAGGCATATTCATAATGACAAATTCTTATGCATAAATATATGATCATGCAACTATTTTAGCTAATACAACAGTCATCCATATCTCACAGAAACTTTTCTAGATGCCTTCCGTCTCTACCAGGACAACATTGAGATTGTGCACTAATCCAACATGTCAGCAACGAGGTTTCATTCTAGATAAGCAGCAATGGAGAGTTGTATAGCACCATGAGCTACTTACCCATTATAGTAGTATACTTGTTGATGTATTTGTAACTTCAGAATGTATTCATCTATGTATCTTATGTATTGTAACCCGATGTTTATTCCGGGATGTATCTATAATGTAATTGAGTCATGTTGTCATACCCCGATGTTCTGATCGGAAGGATCAATAATATAAAAAAGTCCTGTCAAGTCATAGTGAGTAACCCTCCGATTGTCTAAGGGTTAAAGTCCCTGCAGTTTCGGGGCACTGTGGTTATTAGACTCTCCTGGTAGAGGTTGGCCCTAGTAGGGTTTTAGTTATGTCAGGATTAGTATAAATAGAGAACTGGAGTCTCTATTTATCACACAACTCATACACACTCAAGTGTAGCGCATGGTTGAGGAAGGAGAAGACATCAGGGCTAGACAAGAAGAAGATTACTGCTGTCAGGAGATCACTTACTGTTTTGGTGTTGATTATGTCTTTGAGGAAGTTATAGGGTTTTCTCCATTTATGGTTTCCCCGAGGAAAAACACTGTGTTCATTGTCCCTTGTGTTTGATTGATGTACTTGTTATTCTCTCAGTTAAAGATCCTAATAATGCTAGCTTAATGTTGAAAAATTAACATGGTATCAGAGCTAACCTGAGAAGGAGACACTGTGTAGCTGCAGGAACTAGGGATTCCTAGTTTGTGGATCTTCCTCCACATATTTTCAGCAAAAGTAAGGTGGAATAACTCTCCTCCTTAGGGCGCATATTTCTATCGAAGCAGAATCCAATTCTAAGGTTTTTCAGTTTTGGACCCGACACTACTGCCGAAAATTAGGGCTTTTCACAAAAGAGGAATTTTTCAGTGAGACCAGGCTTGGATTGATCTCCTCCCCAAAATCAAAGTTAGGGATAAATTTCTAGGAATTTGGGTGGATAGATCTCCGGAAAAGCAAAACCCTAATTTGCTCCTGAACCAGCTCCGCAGGATTTCAGCTCAAGTTTCAAATCCGACATCTTGACCTGGTAAGATCTAAAATCTTTTGTATTTCCATTTGAGGTTCTCAGTTTAAGATGTATCATCATACCAAGCTTGATGAAAAGCTTGAGGTAGCTGATAACTTCTAAGCCTAGAAGTATAGAATCTCCATGGTCCTGGAAGAGAATGAATTAGACTCCTACATCCATGAGGAGGTTTCAGTTCCAGAGGGAGATGAGGAAAAGGCCTTACATAAGAAGAATATGGTTATGGAAAAGAGGATCATTGCTGATTCTATCAAGGATCACCTTATCCCACAGGTGTCCTCTCTCAAGACACCTAAAGCTATGTTTGATGCCCTAACCAAATTGTTTGAAGGGAAGAACATAAAACGAAAGATGAATCTGAGGAATCAACTAAAGAATGTGAAGATTCAAAATGCAGAGACCATCCAGTATTACTTCACAAGGGTTTCTCAGATCAAGGAGCAATTAGAAGCTATAGATGAAGAAGTGGAGAATGCAGAGATTGTGATGACAACTTTGAGTGGCCTTCCTAGGTCATGGGATTCATTCATCCAAGGAATCTGTGCTAGAAAGAAGTTAGTCAAATTTAGCAGACTATGGGAAGAATGTTCTCAAGAAGAAGCACGGATAGTAGCCCGAGAAGAGAATATGGGAAGTGAAGATCAAGCTCTCACAGTTCACTCCAAGAAAGGTAGAAGAAGCACTCATCACTCCAAAGGTAAGAATCCTCATCATAGAGATAACAATAGAAAGAACCTATCTAGATTAAGATGTTATACATGTGATGAGATAGGGAACTTTGCAAAAGACTGTCCTAAGAACAAGGACCACTCTCATAAGAAGAAGGGGAACAAAAGAAGACATCATGCTCATGCTGCAGAGGATGATAAACCATCCAAGAAAAGAACCAGATATGAAAGTGAAGAATGTTCAAGTGAGGATGAATATGTTTTGATTTTCGCTCTCACAGGTAACATTACTCATGGAAGTGATGATTGGCTTATAGACAATGGAGCTTCCAAACATATGACTGGATTCAAGGAATCCTTTGTGAGACTATCAAAACATGAATCACCTCACAAGGTGAAACTAGGAGATGACTACCAATATCCAATAAAAGGTAGTGGGGAATCTTCCTATAAACTAGAGTCTGGAAAGTCTCTAACAATGAAAGAAGTATTGTTTGTGCCAGGACTCAAGAAGAACCTTCTCTCTATATCAGCATTGGATGCAAAAGGAATCAGGGTTGCATTCATAGATGGTCAAGTCATCATGTGGCCAAGAGGAAAGACTATCGATGATGTAGTGGTGATTGGAGAACAAGAAGGAGGTTTGTACAAGCTGAAGGGCCATCCAGAAAAAGCCTTGGTCCATGACAAAGTAGAGCCAAGTGAACTTTGGCATAGAAGGCTTGCACATGTGCATTACAGAGCACTACCTATTGCAAGCAAAGCTATTGAAGGTCTTCCATAATTCCAAGCAAAACATGATGGGGTCTACAAAGGATGTGCGAAAGGAAAGAATACAAAGAAGACATTTCCTAGAAGCGAAAGCAAAGCTAAAGGAATCCTAGAAACCATTCACTCCGATGTATGCGGTCCTATGTCCTCAAACTCACTAACCAGGTATGCATACTATGTTTCTTTTATTGATGATTCTTCTAGAAAGACATGGGTTTAATTCATGAAGAACAAAGATGAAGTATTAAGCAAATTCAAGGAATTCAAAGCCTTGATCGAGAACCACTATGAACAGAATATCAAGACTTTTTTATCAGATAATGGCGGTGATTTCACTTCAAATGAATTCAAAGAGATATGCAAAGAATCATGGATTAAGAGGGAGTTGTCCACTCCTTATAATCCACAATAGAATGGGATTGCGGAACAAAAGAACAGAACTATCATGGAAGCTACCAGAGCCATGCTTCATGATCAAGATCTTCCTATGCATCTTTGGGCTGAAGCTGCCAGAACAGCTGTGTATGTATAGAACCGTACTCCACATAGAGTACTTGAGAACAAGACTCCTGAAGAAGTCTTCTCTGACAAGAAACTAGAATTCATCCATCTCAGAATATTCGGCTGTCCTATGTACATACACATTCCAAAAGAGAAGAAAACAAAATTAGATCCTTCAGGAAAGAAGGGTATATTTGTGGGATACTCTGAAAGCTCAAAGGCTTACAAAATATATTTCCGAGGATACAAGAAGATTGACATCAGCAGGGATGTGACATTTGATGAAGGCACAGCTTACAACAAATTCAGAAAGAGACCTGCTGAAGAACCTGAAGAAGCAGAAGCACCCAAAATTCATGATACAACCATGAATGAAGAAACTCAAGAAGAAGATCAATATTTTGAAGAACCACAAAGACTTGTAGATCCACCTCTGGAGAATAATCCTCATAAGAGAAAACCTGCTTGGGTACAAGAACTTATCCAAGGTGCAAAGAGATATGGGGCTCCAAAAGAAAATCACAGAGAAAGAAAGAGGACCAGATCCTGCTCTAGGTATGTAGCTTTACTATGTGATTTCATTGATAAAGAACCTTCCAGTTATGAAGAAGTGGCAGAACAGAAAGAATGGAAGGATGCTATGATCGAAGAATGCCAATCAATCATGAAGAATGATGTTTGGGATGTTGTGCCAAAACCAGAAGGGAATTCAATTGTAACTTCCAAATGGATCTACAAGATCAAGCATGCTACAGACGGTAGCATTGAAAAATATAAAGCAAGATTTGTGGCTCGAGGTTTCTCTCAGAAAGAAGGAATAGACTATGAAGAAACCTTTGCACCTGTAGCCAGACACACTTCCATCAGATCAGTACTTGCTCTGGCTACAGTGATGAAATGGAAGATACATCAGATGGATGTCAAGACTGCCTTCTTGAATGGCGTAGTGGAAGAGGAAGTGTATGTTGAACAGCCAATCAATTTTGAGACATATGACAGGAAGTCTCATGTGTGCAGATTGAAGAAAGACCTGTATGGTTTGAAACAGGCACCCAGGACTTGGTACGACAGAATTGACAGCTTTCTATCCAGTTTGGGCTTTACCAAGAGTAAAGCAAATTCTAACCTTTACTACAAGGTTGAACATGGAAACCCAGTGATGCTTCTACTATATGTAGATGATCTATTTGTGACAAGTATGGATGGGTTGATTGCTGATATGAAGAGAAAGCTTGCTGCTAGTTTGAAATGAAGGACTTGGAGATGATGCATTACTTTCTAGGTATGGAGGTGTGGCAAAGTGTAGATGGAATATTCCTTGGACAAGGGAAGTATGCAGTAGAGATCCTGAAGAGGTTTGGGATGATGGACTGCAAGACTATGTCCACACCTATGGCATCAAACCTAAAGCTATTAAATGATGCTTCGTCAGATTCAGTTGATTCTACGATGTATCGTTAGATGATTGGGTCATTGATGTACCTGACGAACACAAGACTAGATATTTTCTTTGTTGTGAACACCTTGAGATAGTCCTTGATAGATCCAAGAAATGTTCACTTGATTGCTGCAAAGCATATTCTGAGGCACTTGAAGGGTACAGTTGATTATGGGCTCAAGTACGATGCAAATCAAAAGATTAACCTGGAGGGTTATGTTGATTCAGATTGGGCAGGTAGTGCCATCGATAGGAAGAGCACTTCAGGGTGTTGCTTTAGTATGGGATCAGGTGTGATCTCTTGGTTTAGCAGGAAGCAAACCTGTGTGGCACTGAGTACAGCTGAGGCAGAGTATGTCGCATCTTGTTCAGCTAGCTATGAGGCAGTATGGCTAAGGAAGCTACTGTCTGATTTATTTGATCTCCAGTTGGATGCTACTTGTATACATTATGACAACCAAAGTTGCATAAAGTTGTCAGAGAATCCAGTGTTCCATGACAAGTCAAAGCATATCAAGATCAAGTACCACTATATCAGGGATATGGTGCAGAGGGGAGCAGTGAAGCTCCAATATGTTGCGACAGAGGAACAGATAGCTGATGTATTAACAAAGCCATTGGCTAGGGTGAAGTTCGAGTACTTCAGGGAGAAGCTTGGTGTTCTCTAGATAGAGGTTTCCTCCAAGGGAAAGTGATGAGTCCCATAGCCATTATGACATGGTGGGAGGATTGGTTCCTTCCATGGTCAAATGTAAGGGCTAAGCCATTCTGTCATGGTGAGAGGATTGGTTCCTTCCATGTTAGATATGAGTGCTGAGATCCATAGCCATTCTGATGAGTAGGTCAGATATAAGGGTTGAGCCATTCTATCATGGTGAGAGGATTGCTTCCTTCCATGCTAGATATTAGTGCTGGTCATTCTGTCGAGTAGGACAGATGTAAGGGAAATTGCCATTATTTGAATGGAGCTGCCTGGTGAGGTACCAGGAACACTTAGTCTAGGACTGAGTAGCCATTCTGATGTGATAGAGGGATGTGTTCCCACTTGATCAGATGTAAGGGCTGAACCATTATGCCATGGCTAAAGGATTAGGTTCCTTCCATGTCAGATGTGAGTGTTGGCCATTCCGACCAGCAGGTCGGATGTAAGGGCAACTTCCATTCTCTAGGAGAATGGAGGCACCTGGTCAGTTACCAGGTAGCTCAGTCAAGGAGGATTGGGGGCATTCTGATATGACTGTAGGATTGGTTTCTACAAGATCAGATATGAGTGCAATCCCTTCCATCATTTTGGTAGGATGTGTTCCCGCCTGGGTGGATTTAAGTGCAGGTCGTTTCATCATTGTGGTAGGATGTGTTCTGGCCTAGGTGAATGTAAGTGTAGAAATCTTTCATCATTGTGGTAGGATGTGTTTCGACCTGGGTGAGAGTCTTTCATTATTGTGCTAGGATGTGTCCTAACCTGGGTGAATGTGCGGAAATCTTTCATCATTGTGGTAGGATGTGTTCCGGCCTGGGTGAGAGTCTTTCATCATTGTGGTAGGATGTGTTCCGGCCTGGGTGAATGTGCGGAAATATTTCATCATTGTGGTAGGATGTGTTCCGGCCTGGGTGAGAGTCTTCCATCACTGTGGTAGGATGTGTTATAGCCTGGATGGATGTGAGTACTGTGCCTTTCTAACGAGTAGGTCGGATATAAATGCTGAAGAAGACCTACATGGAGGATAGGCCTACAACCAACATGAAAAAGGGTTGTCTCTATAGAACTTCCTGTGACGAGAAGAATCATGAGATAGCACCCGTGATGATCCAGATCCAATGATGATGGCCAGTGATGATCTAGATCGAGTGATGATCCAGATCCAGTAGTGATGATCCAGATCCAGTGATGATTCCCAGTGATGGTGTCCCATGATGATCTAGATCGAGAGATGATCCAGATCCAAAGATGAAGATGAATTGAAGACTAAGAAGACTTGAATATGCAGATGACGAGATGATCCAGTTGATACAGAGAAGAATACCAGTGCTGAAAACTGTGTCGAAAGAATACCTTCCTAGTTAAGAGGGAGTGTTGATGTATTTGTAACTTCAGAATGTAGTCATCTCTGTATCTTATGTATTGTAACCCAATGTTTATTTCGAGATGTATCTATAATGTAATTGAGTCATGTTGTTAGGCCTCAATGTTCCGATTGGGAGGATCAATAATATAAACAAGTCATGTCAAGTCATAGTGAGTAACCCTCGAATTGTCTAAGGGTTAAAGTCCCCGCGGTTCTGGGGCACTAGGGTTATTAGACTCTCCTAGTAGAGGTCGTCCCTGGTAGGGTTTTAGTCATGTCAGGATTAGTATAAATAGAGAACTGGTGTCTCTATTTATCACACAACTCATACACACTTAAGTGTAGCGCATAGTTGAGGAAGGAGAAGACACTGGGGCTAGATAAGAAGAAGATTACTTTTTTCGGGAGATCACTTACTGTTTTGGTATTTTACTATTTTGGAGCTGATTCTATCTCTGAGGAAGTTGTGGGGTTTTCTCCATTTATGGTTTCCTCGAGGAAAAACACTGTGTTCATTGTCTCTTGTGTTTGATTGTTGTACTTGTTATTCTCTCAGTTAAAGATCCTAATAATTCTAGCTTAATGTTGAAAAACTAACAATACTGTCATTAATGCAAACATTCTATCATGCATAATACATCAACTGAATATAAACAAATGCATAACAAAAATCAATATCATGATATGAAAATTGAATACTTATCTTTATTTGTTTTGTGGGTAGACTCCTTCTTCAACCTTCAGCTTCATCATCTTCTTCATTCATCATTTCTTATCCAAATGCTAAGATGGATAAGAGGTTCTTCAAGAGTTGAGTTCTTCATATTCCTCATCACTTGAGGGATATTCTTTGGATGGTGAGAGATTGATCTTTAGTTGCTCCCATCTTCTTTTCTCTTTTTATGATTTGAGCTTCTTCTTGTGTGCAATCTTCCCAGAGTCTACTGAAAGTAATCACTTCCTTCTGGCACACATTCCTTGAATGAATGACTCCCATGATCCTGGGAGGCCATTCAAGGTGGTTATCACCACTTCTGCATTATCCACTTCTTCTTCTACCGCTTCAAGTTGTTCTTTGATTTGTAAAGTATGACTGTATGGTTTCTGCATTCTGGATCTTCACATTCTTCAACTTTTTTCTCAAATTCATATTTCGATTTATGTTCTTCCTTTCAAATAGCTTGGTCAAGGAATAAAACATCTCTTCAGATGTCTTTATGGAAGACACTTGTGGTAAAAGTTGATCTGTGATTGAATCAGCAATGATCTTCTTGGCCTTGACCAAGTTCTTCTGGTGTAAGGCTTTTAGCCTCATGTCCCTCTGGAACTGGAACCTCTCTACTTATGTAGGTGTCCAAGTCATTTTCTTCAAAGAGATCATATACTTCCATGCTTGAAAGTTGTCAACTTCAACAAGCTTAACATCAAGCTGATGTGATAGATCACTTTGAAATAAGAACCTCAAATGAAAATAACAAAAGATTAGATCTTACCGATTTGAGGTGTCCGTCCTGGTTCCGGAGCTGGCTAATCTAGGGTTTGTCAGAGAAACCCTAATTTTAAAAAATTGGAATATTTCAGATCTGGTTGGATAGAAATATATACCTCTTCAATTTGAGCTATCCAATGTACTCCTTTTCTAAAAACAGTGGAGGGAATCTCTTGGAACAGGAAGCCCTAGTTTTCCAATTTGTTCTACAGAAATTCCTGATACTGTTTCTATGGTATCTCTATAATTACTACTCCTATATGTATAAAACTTCACACTAAGGTAGCCTCACCTATCCATATTCCAACACCATAGGTTTCATCAGAATTGGTTTCACCAATTGAGATTTATGAGCATTTTCCCAAGGTGACCTGCTTCAGGACTGTTCAGAATAGCGAAGTTGTACGGACTGACATGTGTCATTGTTTCATCTTCAGGGTATAAAACTTCTACCACAAAAATTAAATTATGTGCAATTTCTGGAACATCTTGATAAATTTCATTTGGACCTTTGTATCCCTAGATATATCAATTCTCCCCAAGTGTCCTATTTAGGGATGAATCCTAGAAGAGGTTGGAACCCTAACTTGGAGTAATCATATCTCCTAGAATATAGCAAAAATGAGGATGAAACTTGGAAACAGTGTACATAAGGATTTTATATTCGACCTGTGAAATTTTAGGCCCCTGAGACTTCTTCAATTCTGAGATATAGAGAATTTACCAAAACTTATCAGTTTTAGTATTTAGGGGTTTTCTAGCTCGGGGTCAAACTAGTGTTTGACTTTCTTGGAGTTACACCCAACCAAAAATCTTGACCCAGGTCTCTAAAATTCGATTTTGATGAGGAGATAAATCCTATTTTGGGCTCACTCAAAAATTCCTCTTTTGAAAAAGTCCCTAATTTCCTGCACCAAAAATTGAAAATGCTCGGAATCGAATTCCTCTTCGACAGAAAGATGCGCCCTTCAATGGAGAGTCAGCCTAGCATATTTTTGTTGATGGATTGTGGAGAGAGACCCAAAAATTAAGAATCCCTAGATTCTACATCTATATAGTGTCTTTTTCTCAGTTCATCTTTGATACCATGTTAGATTTTTATCATTTAATCATATGATCTTAGGATCTTATCTGAGAGAATAACATGCACAACAATAAACACAAGAGACAAGAGACACAAAGAATTTTCCTCGAGGAAACCATAAAGGATAAAACCCCGCAACTTCCTTAGAGATAGAATGAGCACCAATGGAAGCAGTAAAACCCGAAAACATAAAGATGATCTCCAACAGCTTGTTCTCTCTCTCTCACTTGAGAGAGCTTCTCCTCTCTCACTCACGCACCCCAATGAGTGAGTGTGTGTATGTAATAAATAGAGAGTCTCACTCTCTATTTATATTCTTTCATTCACTTAACCTTTAACTCAGTTATGTAGGCTCAAGTAATCCTAAATCAGTTATGTAGGCTCGAGTAACCACAACTGGGGTACTAATGACCTGACTTACATTAACTCACCTAGGGCCGAATTCTCTAGGAGAGTCTAATAACCCTAGTGCCCCACAACTGTGGGGACTTTAACCCTTGATCAATAGGAGGGTTACCCACAATGACTTTACATGACTTGTTTACAATATTGAATCTCCTTATAGGAACATTGGGGCAGACATGACTCAAATACATTACAGACACTTCCCGGAATAAACATTGGGGTACAATACATAAGATATACAAGTGAATACATTCCAAAGTTACAAATACATTAAAATTAGGATCAAGAATCCCAAATTATCAATTTAATCCTTCATCAAGAGGGGTCACTGAAACAAACACTGCAAGAAGGCTCACCCCTTCCAATAATTCTGGTCAACCACCATCTCCTCCAGATTCTCCACCTGATAGTCCAAGACCTAGTAATCATAATAGTTCTTTAGATTCTGAAGAAGACAACATGGCAGGGGAAGGAGGAGGTAATCCACCCAATCCCCCAAATCCTCCTTTACATTGGTTAAGGAGGAGTGCAGTAGTAGTCCTGGGGGTACAACATCAATTTCCTAAACATCCAGACAAACTTCTCCCTAAATTCAACTTGGATAATAAAGAACCTGCTGAAAATCATATTGACAATTTTATTCTTGTTGTTCAAACCATGAATGTGCAACATGAATACATAGGTTTTCGTTTCTTTCCGTTAACATTTGAAGGAAAGGAATCAGCATGGTATTTTTCTTTGGTTCAAGCATCTATAACCAATTGGGTAGAATTTAGTCAGTTTTTTTTAGATAAATTTGGAGAAGATAAAACACCCGTTTCCTTGTCCCTTGAATTATCTGGCATAAAATAAATAATAAGGAGTGGATTAAGAATTTTAATCAAACATTTTTAATGTTGAATATTAAAATGCTTGTCGCCACTAAACCACCTGAAGATATTATTATGGAAAACTATGCTTCTATGTTACCAAAATATTTATGCATGTTTGTTAAAAAAGACAACAAGGCTACACTAGTTGAAACCTTCAAGGAAGCTATCAAAGTTGCAAAAAAATTCTATAACATATGAACCTGAAACGAGTGGGAAAATTTATAATTTTCCTTGTAAAATAACTAAAATCTCATCATAGTCAAGTTCAGAAAAGGACAATGAATTTGATGTTAAACAACCTCATAATGCTATTAGAGAATTAGCAAACGAGGTGGTAGGATTAAAGAAAAATTCAGAAAGTTCTTATTCTAGAGGGTTTTTTAGAAATCGATTTAGGCATATTACTGTTACTAATAATAAAACAAATCCTCCTCCTGATGTAGCAGTCAATGGGGAAATCTTCCATATTATTTGAGTTGTATTTTCTATGCATGAATCCTTTGCGAATCAAGAAGTTTTTTATCAAGAAGAAGAAGGAAATTATGAAAATGAAGATGAGCCTCAAGAACAACAACAATTAGTTGGCCACTTTTGGGACAATATAGTTAAATATAGTGAAAGTAAATCTCTTCCCCCATGACAACATGCTTATAATACTTGATGCAAGGGATCAATAGGTACTCCTGGAGCATCAAGATCAAACCCAATTAAAGGAAATAATAATCCTTAAATTGCTAAACAAATTCTTCCCATTCAAAATACACAAAAGTTAGATTTGCAATATGATATTATTGAGGATTTGAAAAAGATACATGTGAATATCAGTATGTATGATCTACTACAAATTTATCCTATGCCTAATGGTCCTATTATAACCCCTTAAATGAGTTCACTCACTCAAAATACCCAAGTTAATGCAACTACTAACACTAATTCTAATAGTGATTTAATTTCAAATGATAAAGTAAAATTAACAGCTGATAACCCTTCATTGATAGGTAAAAATTCAAAATCTACAACTCCTCCTTTTCTCCTTACATTTGAAATTTATAACAGAACTATACATAACTATATGGTATATTATAAAGCGTCATCCAATGTCATACCTTTATCAGTTTGTAGACCTTGTCTGAACGCAAAATACACTCTGTGTGAAACACATATTACACAATTAGATTGTTCTAATGTGATGGTATTAGGAGAAATAAAAGATATGCTAATTGGGATTGCAAGTAACCCGTAAATTTATCAAATCATAGACATTATTGTTTTTGACATTCCTGATGCTTATGGGTTGTATTTAAGCATAGATTGATCACAGAATCCAAACGGTTTCTTTTCAACTAATTGGTCAACCGTATGGCTCGTAAAAAATGGTAAAGATAATCAGATTAAAATAGGAAGAGAAAGATACTTGAAGCATATTGTAACCGAATTACATGATCCCAATGAAATTGTGTTGTTTTCTTATTCAATCATGGGAAACTACAATTATGAACTTAATTTCAGAAATTTATGGCTGAAAAAATTCCATTTACAGGTATAAAACAACGATTTGAAATTTCTAATTCCACTTATATTCAACCAAATTCTGCATCGCATAATGTTGTAAATATTGTAAATAATCAGAATTATGTATATATTAGTGATAGTAAGGCAGTTGTAAATATTTTACAATGGACACTATATTTTGATGGGTCAAAATCAAAAGAAGGAGATGGAGCAGGTTGTCTTCTAATTGATCCAAAAGGAAACAAAACATGCGTAGTTTGTATATTAGAGTTTGATTGTACTAACAAGATAAATGAGTATGAAGCTCTTATTCAAGTTCTGAAGAAATCTTTATATCTAAACATCAAGGTACTGGTGGTATATGGTGATTTCGATATTATTGTCTGACATGTACATAACTCAATTCATTGCATTTCGGAACATCTTCAGAATTAGCAAAAAGAGGTATGAACCTTATTTCAAATTTTGAAGCTTTCAATATGAACTCTATTCCAATATTTCAAAATCAAGAAGTTGATATATTAGCTAATGTAGCCTCTAAATTAGTTCTACCTGAAGATTTTTCACCTAACACTTTTTCAATTGAGTTAATTTTTAGGCCATCAATTCCGGATAATATCACTAATTGGCGTGTTTTCGATGATGATACACAAATATTGAATTTCTTGATGAATGAAGATACTTTTAGAGACTCTGCTATTGATGAAATTAATCATGATGAATACCTATGCAAATTTTTGGTACTACATCCTCACTGTCTCATAGAAAAAGATTTCGACACAGTAAAATCTATCCCTAACTCTGTTTTAAGATTGGAAACTTTTTATGATCTCCATGAAAAATTTAAGGTTGTCCCAAACTGTAAAACAAATGGTTCCTTCCTAAGGTATGAAACTATAAATTTAGGGATAGATTCCAATCTAAAACCTGTCAACCTAGGAACAGATTGTACCTAATTAGAAAAATGAACTTTTTAAAGTTATTCAGGGAATACATAGATGTCTTCGCATGGACATATGATGACCTTAAAACATTAATTTCGCAAATCATGCAACACATTATCCCAATGAAACAAGCTTCAAAACATTTTCAGAAAAAGCTTAGGAAAATGCATCCAACACTCGAACCAATAGTTAAGAAAGAGTTGAACAAAATCTTAGCTGCCAAAATCATTTTTCTAGTATGCCACACTCAGTGGGTAGCTAACTTGGTTCTAGTTCAGAAGAAGAATGAGGATATTCAACTTTGTGTCGATTTCTGTAATCTTAACAAGTCATCAGAAAAAGATAATTACCCAGTTCCTCCTATAGAGAAAATCCTCCAAAAAGTTTCTAGATATGAGATGCTGTCATTACCTGACGGGTTTTCAGGTTATAATCAGATTCTAGTTTCTCCTGATGACCAACTAAAAACCACATTCAGAACTTCGTGGGGAACTTATTCCTATCGAAATATGCCCTTCGGTATGATTAGTGTGGGAGCCACTTTTCTACGAGCGATGGATATAGCTTTTAGGGGATTAAATAATCATGTAGTAGTTGTTTATCTTGATGATGTTACAGTTTCTCTAAACATCAACCTGACCATATATGTCATCTTAAGAAGGTTTTTGAATGTTGTAGAAGATATGGGATATCACTACACCCTAAGAAAACAATCTTTACGATAACCCAAGTAATTTTATTAGGTTGTGTAGTTTCAAAAGATGGAATCATGACTTGATCCTCAGAGAACTTAGGATATATCTAATATTACTCACCTTTCTAGTAAAAAGACTATGCAGTCCTTTTTGGGAAAAAATAATTTTGTAAGGATATTTTTCACTAGATTCTTTGAAATTATTCATCCTCAGCAAAACATGATTAAAAGTGATGCGAACTTTAGTTGCGATAACAATGAAAATGAGTCATTTAAAAGAATTGTAGAAGCTATATCTGAATCTCCTTCTCTTTTAAGTCCTGATTTCAGTAAGGATTTTATACTTTATACTTTTTCTTCAGATATTTGATACTTTGTTGTGTTAACTCAACGTAATCAGTAAAATCACAAGGTTCCTATATCTTTTAGGAGATCTAATTTTAAAGGAGTGGAGTTAAATTATCATGAAGTTGATACCAAACATTTGTTGTCTTTAGAGAAGTAAAACACTTTCAACCTTATCTCTTAAAATCTAGAACTAAAGTAGTTGTTCCATATTCTGCGGTAAGGAACCTATTGGTACAAAAGGATTTAAGTGATAAAAGAGCACCTTGGATGACGACCCTTCAATAATATGATCTTGAGATCAAACATTCCTCGGTATTTAGAGGGAAATGTCTTTGTAAACTTGCAGCTAGGTCAACTCATTTTTTGGTGAATAATATTGATGTTAACATAGATGAGTCTTTTCTGAAAAAGGAAATCTATTTCTTTCCTCCTCCATAAGATTCCTGGCATTCTAACATGATAATTCTCTTGGAAATAGGAAGTACTCCAAATACCCTAGAACCAAACAAGAGAAGGGCCTTAAGATTAAAATTAGTTGATTAATATTGTCCTTTTCAGAAAAAATCAGATGGTGTATTATTTTGATGTCTTGATAAAGATGAAACATAAACAATTTTAAAGGAGTTACACTCCAGTCCTGCAGGTTGTCATTTTGGAGGAGAAACTACTGCACATAAAAGATTAAGATTTGGTTATTATTCACCCATTTTATTCTGAGACTCTTATGCACATGTTAGAAAATGTCAATATTGTCAAACAGCTGCAAGAAGGGTTAAAAAACCTACATTTCCACTGCAACTAGTTTAAATGGAAAGGCCATTTCAGCAATGGGGTCTTCATATACTAGGGCCAATCAACCCACCCTAATATATGTAACATAAATATGTTATTATTGCAACTGTTTATTTTAACCTATGGGTGGAATTCGCACCCTTGCATGTAGTAAACTCTAGTCAAGTTGTTCTTTTCTTCAAATCCTCTATTATTGCTTGGTTTGGTGTACCTAAATCACTTGATTTTGATAATTCCTCTTACTTTTGTTCTGTTGAATAAACAAAATTTTCTTTGGATAAAGGAATTAGAGTCATATATTATGCAAGTTATTACCCCCAAGGTAATGGCTTACCTGAATCCACCAACAAAAACTTACTAAAGATTTTAAAGAAAACTATTGTCATACAACATCAAAATTGGCATACTGCCTTACACAATGTACTTTGGGCAGACATAGTAACTCCAAAATATTCAATTGGAAATTCACCTTTCTTTCTAGTCTATGGCACTAAAGCCATTCTACCTCCTAATATTTTCTTACCTTCTTTACAGTTAGCACAATCCATCGAGGATATAAACTATTATGCTATGGAGAAGAGAATCAATACTCTAATTAAGTTAGAGGAGGATATAGAAAAATCCAAACAACATTTTTAGAAACATCAACAAATTGTAAAATATTGGTTTGATCATGCCTCAGTCTCTAATAGAGATTTCCAAGTAGGTGATTTAGTTCTAAATTGGGACAAAGCACATGAAGATAAATGTGAACATACAGAATTTCAATGTCTTTGGCTACGGCCATATATCATTGCAGAGAAAATGGGCCCACGTACCTTTTGACTTCAAACCTTGAAGGGTCAGTCCGAAACCTTTTCGGTTAACGGGTTGATTATTAAAATATACTTTCGCTAATTTTCATCAAATCTTTGAATCTATACATATTTTGTTTTATTTTGTTAATATTTGTATAATATTTTTTTTTCTGCTTTAGTTTGTTTCTTATTTTCATCAAAATTCTGAAAATAATTAGGGTATCTTTTATGTACAATTCAGTTTGTTTTGTGTTTTTTTACTTAAAACTCATTTCATCTGTAAGCAATTCCAAGTATTGTCTAAATTATCTATTTTCAGTAAAATACTTGTATCATGATAAAAAAAATCATTACCCCTTGCAATATTGAATGTACATATTTTGTCAAAGAAGGAATTTGTAAATAAATAAACCCTTGTGGATTGAATTTCAGTTTGTTCATACACTCTAAGAAATTATGGTCAAGTATGGTCTTTCATATTGTTCAACCTAATCATATTTTCTTGAATCTGAAAATGAATCTGCTAAAAAGAATTATTGTTTATAAATACAATTAGGATTAACCTTTTACAGTCCATTCTATTATTAATGGTACATATAGCTGGTGAGTTACCTTGTTAAAACCTCGTACTTGGAAAATCCTTATGAATCTGGATCATTAGTCATCTTTAAACTCATTTACAATATAGAAGGTGTCTTGATCTGGTCCATTTTAAAATTTTGTTTTATGAAATTGGGAACAGAAGGTCCCAGTAATGAGTCAGTCCACTCAAGATCATGGACATCATTGGTATGACATTACCTAAATTCAGTTATCAGGATATGGTAGTGGCTCTTGGTCTTATGATCAAGAGATATGGGCTATCAATAATGAGCCAACTGATTCATCTCTGATGATGTTTTTGAGTGACACTGCTATTTGGTTACTAAGCCAAGGAAATGATTCCTTATTTTATAAAACATAAATTAGTCATAAATAAAAGATAAAGATAAAGAAAAGAGAAAATAAATAAATGATTTCAATAGATGGAACACGTTCCAGATACTTTTCAGAGAAGTAAATAGTTACATCTTTATATTGATGGTTTGGATTATTTTTAATTTTTGAGTACTTAGTTTTGATGAGGTAATCTTACTTGACTCATATACAAACAAAAAAACTTTATTAAATGGAAATAAGGAAGACCTTGAAGGTATTTGCGATTATGAAAATTATTAAATACAAGTTTATATCATATTCAGGTTATCTGATTTCTCAGAGTAAGACTTAGACTGTATTGTACTTCATTGTTTATAGAAAAATGAACATAGATAACTGGTTCGCCTAGATATGTTTCCATTTGTTGGCATCCAAAAACCTTCTCTTTTTTTATTTGTTTTTGGTTAATAAAACATGAGTATATCGTCTTTTATATTTAATGAATTCTTGAGAACATTAATAAAGAGTTCCTTCAGAATCTATGATTATGAAGGTACTCTGAATTTGAAAACATTAATTACTGTGGTAAAAATCATCGCAAGCATTTCAATTTCATGACTGTTTAGGTATCATTGGTAATATATTTAGTAGCTGTTAAATCCACCTACTATATAATCAATTTGTATTCACACATATTAACTCTTGATTATATATTGTTTGATGATGATTCAATTTCAATATGCTAATATCATTTTGCAACCACGTCTAATTTTTTTCTATGATTTTAACTTCGTCTTTCTACATGATCTCTTCATGAATTAGACCAAGGATTTTATAGTTTTATTTTCATACTAGGAAATGATGTATAAGTGATTAAATTCTTTTTTTTTATAATGTTTGGATTAATAATGTTGATTCATTATATATCTAAATCATTAAACCCTAAAACTATGCCTAAATGATTATTCAACTCTCCATTCAAACTTTACCCTAACTACAATGGCATCCATGCAAAACAAAACTATCAATTTGACATTTGTTTTCTACCCTATCTTGGATCGAAACCAAGAATCATTTTATCATTTGACACTTGTTGATTATGGTACAACCATAATCATCGTATCATTTCATTATATAAATGAAGATCTCAAATGTCATCTGTATTTATCATTCCTGTATGAAACCATAATTTTGATGTTTGTATCATAATTTGTCTCATTTTATCAAACCCTAGGATGAATATGGTATTGTTTTGGATGAGTGGGTTATCGAATTTGAGGTTTTTACAGAGGGATGATTTAACTTGGTTCGTGTTTCCCATTTACATTGATGATTACCCTTACTTTGTTTACCAGCTGAGTGTAGCTATAATGTCTCCCCTGTGTATATTTGAGCCGATCGGGAGCAAATTACTGGACATTGAACCTGAGTCTACGCAGTTAATTGATAAAATTGGTTGAGGAGAATTCTTTAGAAGTTTTAATGGGAATAATGTAGAAGTAAATCGATAATTTTCCTTGTTTATAAAATAGAACGTCTGTAATTATAGAAATAATAGATCAATGCTATGTGCAATGATGCTAAGAAGAAGCACAGGAAATAGATCTTGCTACTTAGAATTCTCACAAGCATACACAGGAAAAATAAAGAGAAGAAAAGAGACTGAATCACATGAATGAAGAGATGAATATTGGTGTGTATCCTTCCATTGAATAATGATGAATAATAATGTACATAAATAGTACATCCCTCATAGGAAAATCGAATTGTATGGAAACAACTCATAAAGCTCAAAAGGCTGACTTACCAAAATATAGCAAAACCCCCATAGGTGGATAAAACACTTACCAAATCTATCAAGGACCTCACGAGTTGGCAAAAGCATGAGTGAGTTGTAAAGGAGATGGAAAAAACATGCTAATCCTAGAAAATGGATAAAAACTAATGGAGGATGGGTTGGAAACAAAAGCTCTCAGTTTCTTAGTTGACTAGCTTTTATCTTATCCATAGAAAAGCAGGAAAAGCAGAAAAAGCAGAATAAAGCAGAATTTGTTGTAAAGTCCTGTATACTAATTCTGGATGGTCAAAAGATGGTCAAGATCAACCCAGAATTGGAAATAAATCATTCCTAGGATATAGATGGCATGTATTGACTTTAAGGTGCAAGTGGATGCCAACTAATTAAGCTAGTGGGTGAATAATTAATCAAATAATGATTAATTATTTTATCCTAAGTTGTGAGTGGGTTTAATATATTCCAACACCCCCCTATAAGTCTGACTTTATGATGGTATGACAAAAAAAATATGGATGCATATAGGGCCCAGCAACAAGGCTAAGGTCACCCTTTAACAATTATTATGTCCAGAAAAGTGAGGAAAGAGGCAAAACCACATGGGGAAAATACTCCCTCAAGATAGGACAAGGCACAAAATTTTGAAATAATATTTCTTCAACATATCCTTATATTCACTTGAATCAGTTGAGTGAACTGCTTCTAGATGGAAGACTTGTTGAAGAAATAATGAACTCCATGATCATGTGCTGGAGTGTAGAACCTGCAAGAAGGAAGAGGAGAGACTCCTTGTATCTCATCATCTAATGAAGTACGAGCATTATCTGAATGATTCTTTCTACTGTCAAACTCTGATCTTCAAACATAATCTGAAATGGAAAAGATATCTATGCATACTCCTTTCCAAAGAGTACAAAAAATAAGGCAATTTATTTCACACCCAAAGCCCTAAATAGCTGCAAAATTGTGATGTCAATCACATGTCAATATTCCAATCTGATTTATCACCTGTATAGATCTGATATGAGGCTGATAAAACTCTGGTATATCAGAAAAATTAGCATATGGAACGACAAAGACAAAGGCTTCAGTGGCTCCATGAGGATATAGGGCTAGACTAGGAAAATCATGAACAACTGGGGAAAACTGATAGGTGTAAAAATCTGAATGATGGATGGGATTAAGATCTGAACCATAAGTGTTTAGAACAGATCCAAACATGTTTAATATCAGTCCAAATATGACTAAGGACATGGATAACCAGCCAATGAAAGATAGGAAATACTTCAAGCCATGTAAGATAAACATCACTGCATAAGAGACCAATGAGGAATCCACTAGTGAACTTGGGATTTGTATAGTCTTTGGATTATTCAGAGGTATGGTAGATGGTATGGATGGTGGTATTATATGTGTCATGAAATGCATATCATCCTGCAAACAAATATTCTAAATTATATATACAATCTTGTGAGGAAGAGCTGCTCAAAGGTAAGTCAATATCTAGTGAAAAATCACAATTTTTGCGAGATGAATCTAGTAGACTGAGAGGAGGATCATCAAAGAAAGGTTCTGATATTTATGATTCTGATACATCAGAGAATAAATCTATATTAGAGATATGAGAAAAGGAGAGAACTCTGGCACTCCAAGCATAAGTTATATCACCTTGGAACTGCGTAGTATGACATTGTTCTGAGGAATCAACAGGCTTCTCTAGTTCATCTAGAACTTCGATCTTGTGCTTCTCAAGAAGCTGAGACATGATGTCCATATTCTTCTTAAAAAACTTCTTCTCTGAATGAAAATCCTTGCTGCAATAAGAACACTTGGATGTGCTCCCTTTTTTCTTAACTTTCTTCATTAAATCTTCATATGAATCTTCATCTTCAATTTCTGACTTTGGCTTCTTCACAATTTGCTTCTCTTTTGATTTGAATTTCTTGATTCCTTGAACCAAGAGAGCATGATCCTTGCCCTTTTAAGAATTAAGGACACCCATATGGATCAATTTATCTTGCTCCTTTGTTAGTGAATCAAGAAAAAGAATTTAAAGAAGGAATTTTCCACTTAGGAACAACAAGCCTAGTTGCATGGAAGGTAGACACAAAAACTGAGTAATCAGGACCCAATTTTGAAAGAATGGAAAGGATTAATTGATCATATACTTTCTCAATCCCACATTTCTTGAGAATTAGAACAAGTGACTTGAACTTGGTGAAGAAACCTTCAAGAGATTCAAAATTGCTTGGACTCAGTGAGAATAACTCAATCTCCAATTGATGCTCTCTTAGCTCATCTTGAACTCCAAAGAGAGACTCCAATTGAGTCCATAATTGGTTTGGAGTGGTCAAACCATCTAGATGAAAGAGTATATCAGGAGAATTAGAGATACAAAGCAATTCATAGGCTTCATCCAACCTATTATGAGACTTAGCTTTCTCAATCACAGCATTGGGCTCATTCTCCAAAGCTAGTGTAACTCTGTATAATCCTCTAATGCGCAATAGAATGGATATTTTGGCTTTCCATTCATGGTAGTTGAAGGAATTAATAATTATATCTGATGAATAATCCATATTTCTGAATTGATGTGCTTAAGAATAAAATCTCTGCAACCTACAAAACAAACTAGGAGAAAATCTTGTAAGCTAGACAAGCTCTTCTTCAGAGAGGGATAGGAGAATGGATGTGCTCCTCAACTCTATAGAATTTGATAAAACTTGTAGCTCTGATACCATGTATAAATAATAGATCAATTCTATGTGCAATGATGCTAAGAATAAGCACAGGAAATAGATCTTGATACTAAGAATTCTCACAAGCATACACAGCAAAAATAGAGAGAAGAAAAGAGACTGAATCACATGAATGAAGAGATGAATATTGGTGTGTATCCTTCCATTGAATAATGATGAATAATAGTGTACATAAATAGTACATCCCTCATAGGAAAATCGAATTATATGGAAACAACTCATAAAGCTCAAAAGGCTGACTTACCAAAATATAGCAAAACCCCCATAGGTGGATAAAACACTTACCAAATCTATCAAGGACCTCACGAGTTGGAAAAAGCATGAGTGACTTGTCAAGGAGATGGAAAAAACATGCTAATCCTAGAAAATGGAGAAAAACTAATGGAGGATGGGTTGGAAACAAAAGCTCCCAGTTTCCTAGTTGACTAGCTTTTATCTTATCCATAGAAAAGGAGGAAAAGCAGAAAAAGCAGAATAAAGCAGAATCTACTGTAAAGTCCTATATACTAATTTTGGATGGTCAAAAGATGGTCAAGATCAAACCAAAATTAAAAATAAATCATTCCTAGGATATAGATGGTATGTATTGACTTTAAGGTGCAAGTGGATGCCAACTAATTAAGCTAGTGGGTGAATAATTAATCAAATAATGATTAATTATTTTATCCTAAGTTGTGAGTGGGTTTAATATATTCCAACAGTAATGTCCTCATCTAATTAGACATTGAGGACCAAAACCGCTAACCTATGTGATTCCTGTGGGTTCAATCGGTTACTGACAGTTACAGAATCAGCTGAAGACTGATGCCATCTACAAAAAATCTAGGGCATCAATATGATATCACCATTAGGTCAAAGAGGGACACCAGAGCCAAATGCCACTAGCTTTCAGAGAGCAGGTTGACGATGTTATTCACTGAGGCCCTAACAGAGCCACTATAGGGATGGGTGAAAGCCTACAAACCCCCCACTCTACAGGATGCCATTACCAGAGCGAGAGATCTCTAGTATTCAGTTCTGAAGAATAGGTTCCCTCTCAAAAGAAACTTTCATGTTAGGTACAAGGACAAGAAACCTTTCCAGCAGGATGTTCCCAAGAAAACATGGTTAGACAAGGACACTAGAAAAGACTTAAGGTGAAATAAATTATGTTTCACTTGTCAGGAACCATGGCTGCTAGGACATAGGTGTGAAGGGAAGGCAAAGGCTCACTACATCAAAGTGTATTTAGACAATGACGAGGAGGACTATGAGCAGGGGGCCACATAAGAACTACGGGTATCTGAGGAAGAATCACTCCAGGGTGATATGCCAAAGGGAGTCATTGCTACATTATCTGGAGTACCAAGATTCCATACTCTCAGGGTTAGAGGAGTAGTACAGGGTCACATAGTAGGAGTATTGATTGATGGGGGAGAAACCCACAATTTCATTGACTCCGCTTGGGTAGCCAAGATGAGTATTTAGACCGAGAAGTTCGAAGGATTTACTATAGCAGTAGCCGGGACTCCAGCATCGAGTGCAACTACTGGATTCCAAAATTGTATGTCACATTAGGTAACTATCAGATGACATATTCATTTTATGTAGTATATGTATCAGATACTCATGTAGTATTGGGTGTTCACTGGCTTTATTCAAT
Source organism: Pseudotsuga menziesii (assembly GCA_001517045.1). NCBI lineage: Eukaryota > Viridiplantae > Streptophyta > Pinopsida > Pinales > Pinaceae > Pseudotsuga > Pseudotsuga menziesii. Next base: position 88,993 of record LPNX010317691.1, on the reverse strand, counting down.
AGGGAAATATACTACAGACTACTAGGAAATGGAAATGGAATTCCAGGGGCCAGACGACAAATAGGTAGTTTTGAGGGGCATGAACACTTATCCCCCAAAACCGGTCTCTTCACAGAGAATGGAGGCAGTACTCAGACAAGATGACATACAATGGGCTGCAGAATCTTTTGTCACCTTTAGGAAACCTCCAGAAACCAGCACACAACACCCAAGTGATATTAAGTCCTTGTTACAGAAGCACGAAAAGGTATTTTGGGACCTTCCATCAGGTAGACCACCAGACTGGGGCTTTGAACACATCATTGAGCTAGAGGAGGGGACACAGGAAGTCATCACCACTCCTTATCAACATCCCAAAATATACAAGGATGATATCGATAAAACGATCAAAGAATTGTTGGATCTTGGATACATTGGGCCCAGTTATAGCCCCTTCGCATCTTTAGTGGTCTTGGTCAAGAAGAAGGATGGTACACTACGAATGTGCATCGACTATCGAGCACTCAACAAAAAGACCATTAAAAACAGGTATCCCATCCCTAGGATTGATGAACTCATGGATGAACTACAAGGTGCCAAATACTTTTCCAAGATTGATATTCACTCAAGGTACCATCAGATCTAAGTAAGGGACCAAGACATCTCCAAAATAGCTTTCCGTTGTCACTATGGTCACTATGAGTTTTTGGTCATTCCTTTTCGACTTGCCAATGCTCCAGCCACTTTTTAGTCATGCATGAACCATACCTTCAGAGTTCAACTACGTATTTTTTTGTTAGTATTATTTGGTGACATCCTGATTTACAGCAAAACATGGGAGGAGCATCTGAAACACCTGGACGAAGCACTGATCATTCTAGAAGAAAACTCGCTTTACACAAAAATGTCCAAGTGTGAATTTGGCATGAAGGAAATGTTGTATCTAGGGCACATAATCAATGAAAAAGGAGTATAGGTTGACAAGGAGAAAATCTGAGCTATCATAGATTGGCCCGTGCCAAAAATAGTCACAGAATTGAGAGGCTTCTTAGGTCTTTGCACTTATTACCGAAGGTATGTTAAGGGATTCTCCCAATTTTCTGCACCCCTCATAGATCTCATAAAGAAGGGAGCATTCACTTGGACAGAACTAGCACATAAAACTTTCAAGGAGATGAAAGTCATTATGAGTTCTTGCCCATTTTTAGCATTACCGAACTTCTCACAACCATTTGTAGTAGAATGTGATGTCTTAGGGGAAGGGCTAGGAGCAGTATTTATGCAAAATCATCACCCTATTGCATTTGAGAGCCAAAAACTGAAGAAATATGAGCGCCACTACTCCATATATGACAAAGAAATGCTAGCCATCTTACATGCTCTCACAAAGTTCATATAGTACCTGTTGGGCAATAAGTTCAAAATCAAGACAGATCATAACAACCTCAAGTATTTCTTGGAGCAGAAGGAACTGAATGAGCACCAACATAAATGGGTCAGCAAAGTACAAGCCTACGATTTTGAGATTGAGTATGTAAAAGGTAATAATAATATAGTAGCTGATGCATTATCCAGGCGACCCACCTCACTATCTCTCATGAGTATATCCACAGTTTGGAGGGCACTTATCTTAGTAGAATACTCCAAAAATAAATTCGCTTGTGAATTATTGGATGGATAGATTCAGGATGACAGGTCACAGGATTATTGATGACATCATCTATTACAAGAATAGGATATACCTTGTCCTAGAATCAACTTTGAGGAAAAATATCATATAGGCAGCACATGAATCTCCATTATCAGAACATCAGTGTTTCTTGAAGACCTACAGACAGATCCAAGAGAGGTTCTCATGGAAGGGCCTCAAAGGGGAGGTTATGCAGCACATACGAGAATGTAGCATATGTAAGTAGAACAATATTGAGAAAATCCATCCAGCATGGTTGCTTCAGCCACTACCGATTCCAGAACAGAAGTGGGAAAGTGTCTCCATGGACTTTATTACAGGATTGCCCAAGGTCCAAGGGCGAGATTGTTTATATGTCATAGTTGATATATTGACCAAGTTAGCACATTTCTTTTCTATATCATATAATTACTGTGGAAATTGAACCGAGTGATAGATTAATTTTACTCACAACAATTAACAATTGATCATGCAAAATCACTCACAAAAGAGACTGAAATTGGAGCTGAACACTAAACTGTATTAACTCAGTGTACAATAGCCAACCTTGTAAAATAATAGGTCACTGAATAAATAACATACATCAGGGATTCGAATGCATGAGGAGCAATTCGAATCTAGCATAAAGCAGGCTTACTAAAATTAAGCAAATCCCCCATAGGTGTAAAAAGCTGATCCCAAATCTATCATGGAGCTCACGAATTGGAAAAATGGATTAGGCAAGCTAAAGAGTGGTGGAATGGCAGCTCATACATGCTTTTTCAAGGAGAAAAGAGCGGAGGATGAAGAGGTCAAAAAACTAGTTCACCTCACCTAGTCTAGCTTTTCCATTTGCCTTAAAACACTGAAAAAGCAGGGAATAAAGCAGAAAAAGCAGAAGGGTGCCTAGGAGGCCAGGGATAAAGCAGATTTGATTCCTTGGGCTTTCCCATGGGCTACATGAGTCAAATAAGTCAATTTTGACCACTATGGATAGGTAAAGACAACTTGCACAAGGTGGGACACATGAACTAGGCTAATAAGACAAAAATAATTAAATTAATGTCTAAGTGGGTAAAATATGGGTTGATTATTCTAAAACCCCCCCTTAAGCCTGAATTATGAGTAATATATCAGAAAATTATAGGGCCTAGCAACAAGGCTTAGTCACCCTTTACATACTGCATGTCCATTTAAACAGGGAAAGAGACAAAACCAACTTGGGAAAATCCTCCCTTAAACATGGACTGTAAACAAAATTTGGAAATCTTGTCTTCACTCATGCTTCACAGCATGATCAGCAATCCCCAGCAATGATTTGAGATTGCTGAAGTTCTTCTCACAAAATTCTTTGGTGAAGATATAAGCTACTTGTTCTGAAGATGAACAGAAGAGTAGGTGAATGGTGCCATCATGCACAAGTTCTCTGATGTAGTGCATATGGATCTCAATGTGTCTGGTTCTTTGCTTCTAAAGTGGATCTTTACAGATTTGAATGGTACTCTGGTTATCACAGTAGATGGTAGTTGAGTACTCTGGTTCGAATCCACACTCTCCAAGTAAACCCTGCAACCATAAACATTGAGTTGTTGCATTAACAACTCCTCTGTACTCTGCTTCTGTAGATGAGAGTGCAATGGCACTCTATTTCTTGCTTGACCAGCTGATTGGCCCTTCTGCAAGCATGAACACATATCCTGATGTGGAATTTCTATCTGTGCTATCACCTTCCCAATCACTGTCAATAAATCCAATCAAATCAAGATCAGATTTTGCTTTATAGAAGATCCCATGTGTCCTTGTTCCCTAAACAAAGTTAAGGATCCTTTTGGCTGCTTTCCAATGGATCTCATGAGGCTGATACATGTATCTAGAAGCCACACTTACTGTATAACAAATATCAGGTCTAGTATGTGTCATATACAACAAACATCCAATCAATTTCCTATACAGTGTATTTTTTACCATAGGTGAAGAATCAGCTTCTTCCAACTTCACTCCTGAAAGGAAAGGAGTTTTGCTTGCTTTGCAATCCTTCATTCTGAATTTTTTCAGCAAGTACAAGGCATATTTGGACTGGTGCACCTTGATTCCAGCTTTTGTTTGAGCAATCTCAAGCCCCAAAAATTGACTTAAGAGCCCCAAATCTGTCATGGAGAAGGCTTGGTTCATAGCTCCTTTTAAGGAAGCAATCTCAGCCTTTGAGCTTCCTGTAATGAGGAGATCATCAACATATAACACAATGATCATTAATGAACCATTAACCAACTTCAAATAGACATTTGGATCTGATTTTCACCGAACAAAATTCAGTGATAGCAAGAAGCTATCAATCTTGGCATACCAAGCCCTGGGGGCTTGCTTTAGCCCATACAATGAATTTCTCAACCTACACACAAGAGAAGGGTTAGTAGAAAAACCTTGAGGCTGCTTCATATATATCTCTTCAGTGATATCTCCATTCAAGAAGGCACATTTTACATCCATGTGATGTACCTCCCATTTCCTTGAGGCTGCAATGGCTAAGGCTAGCCTGATGGAATCCATCTTTGCCACTGGGGCAAAGGTCTCATTGTAATCTATACCATGAACCTGTGAGTAGCCCTTGGCTACCAATCTAGCCTTGTACTTCAGTGGTGAACCATCAGCATCAAATTTGGTCTTATAGACCCACTTACACTGGACTAACTTTCTCCCTGGGGGAAGATCCACTAGCTCCCATGTGTTGCTCTTCTGGAGTGAGCTGAACTCCTCCTTCATGGTTGTTTTCCATCTTGGATCTCCTAATAATTATTCATATGTTTGAGGATCACAATCCACCATCAAATAGCATTTTTCAGCAAACATAGGATCCTTCATGCACAGACCACTCTCAAACTGAGATCTAGTCCTCCTTGGGTCATTTGGATCCCCAGCTAGCTCTCCTGCTGCATGTAGTGTCTTGGATGCCCATTTTGTCCTTGTAGGGCTGTTAGGGTCTGCAATAAACTCATATCCATTAGACAAATCAGAATCAGCATGTTCAACAAACTCTTTACTTACTTCTTGAGGTTCAGGTGGAGAAGAGGCTTCTCCAACTTCCACTGCTGCAAGGGGTTCTTCTTCAAACTGAACACACCTTTCGATGAAGGATTTGTTTGTGCTCAAATTTATCAGTTTGTACCCTTTTAAATCTTTAGAGTATCCAACAAAAATACACTCTTGGCTTTGGGGCTGCAAAGCCTACCTCTTCTCTGTTGGAATTCTAGCCCAAGCCTTTGAGCCAAAAATCCTGAAATGGGTCACATCTGGCTTGTGCCCACTCCATGCTTCGAAGGGAGTCATGCCATCAAGATGTTTATGAGGCACCCTATTTTGAATATAGGCTGCACAGTTAATAGCTTTGGCCTAGTACTTTGGTGGAAAATTTTTGGCCTCCATCATGCATGTTTCCATCTCCTTCAGTGATCTGTTTTTCCTCTCAGCAACACCATTTTGCTGTGGTGTGTAAGGGATAGAATACTGCATCTGAATACCTACATATGCACAATAATTAATAAACTCATACTTGACATACTCACCACCATTGTCAGATCTGAGGGCCTTGAGTTTCCTTCCATACTAGTTCTCAACCAAAGCCTTAAAGACTTTGAATAGGCCAAAAACTTCAGACTTGTGTTTCAGGAAGTGAACCCAGCAATACCTGGAAAATTCATCAATGAAATTCAATGCATATTTGGCCTGACTCATGGACATATGAGGGAATGGGCCAGCAACATCACTGTGGATCAGCAACACATGGGAGCTATCTCTCTCAAATTTTATCTTGGGAAACCCTATGACCATCTCTTTTTCACTAAGATCAGAAAGATATTTGTAGTTTAGGTGGCCAAATATTTCATGCCAAATCTTGCTGGATTCATTAGCATGAATCAGAAGAGCAGAGGGGTTTGAGTAGGGTAGGAAGTGTGAGAACATGTATACCTTTTGAGCATGATTTGCAACTCCTTTTGCAATGACTCTACCACTTGAGGTCTCTGTGATCTCAACTTCATCAGGGGAGAATATGACTTTCTTGGAGACCCAGTGTGGGTCATCTGGTACACTGACAAGAGGTTGGAGGCAAGACCAGGCACATACAACACATTGCTGAACTGACCATGATCAAGATCAATCCTCCCTTTTCCCAAACTTTTAGTGAGAGAGTCATCTCCCAGTACTATAGATGGTCCTTTCGACATGTCAAGTGAGGAGAAGGCCTCCTTGGTCGAAACCATGTGTCTTGAAGCTCCAGAATCAATGATAAAACTAGGTGAGCTTGATGTGCCAACAACCAATGCATGAACTCTCTCTCTGTCATCTGAACTTGATCCTCCTTCTCTCTTCTTTGAGCTTTTTGGAAGGGAGATGCCATTCTTCTCCAGGAGTTGGGTCAGCATGTCTATTTGCTTCTTCATACAAGAGCTTTTAGTGTGATTGCCCTTATTTTAGTATGCACACTTGCTCATTTCACCTTTGTTTTTCTTCTTCTGGTAGTTCTTCTTGGAACCTTGTGGCTCCTCCGGAGACTGTTTCTTGTCTCTCTTTTGCTCAGGTGGCTTTTTAGCTTTCTTTTTGCTTTTTGAATCCACCTTTGAATCTCTAGCAATCAGAGCTTGATCTTTGGATTGTTTGATGGTGCCCATCATCACCAGCTTATCCTATTCTTGTGTGAGAGATTCCATGAAATATGCAAGGCTAGGAATCTTCCAGGTTCGAGCTGTCAGTTTTGTGGCATAGAAGGTCAAAACAAACACTGAATTGTCAGGGCCTAGCTTCGAGAGAATGGCCAAGATGTGCTAATAATCCTTCTTTTCGATCCCACACTGTTTCAGCTGCAAAACTAGTGCTTTGAACTTGGAGAAATATAGCTACAGGGATTCAAAGCTATTTGGACTCAGAGAGATCAGCTCATTTTCGATTTGATGTCCCCTCATCTCATCTGTCTTTCCAAAAATATCAGCAAGCTTCTCCCATACTTCATTCGGTGATGTCAATCCATCAAGATGGAAAAGGAGGTCTCTGGAAATACTCAGACACAGGAGACCATAGGCCTCATCCCTCCTGTTGTGCCATTTTATCTTCTCTGCAGCTGCATTGGGCTCTGCTTCTGTTGCCATAGTCACCCTATAGAGGCCTTTCGCTCTCAACAGTATCTTCATCTCTGCTTTCCATTCAAAGAAATTGAAAGGAGTCAAGATAGTTTTCTGTGATTGATCCATAGCTTAGAAAATCTGTCCCGGCTGTCAGTAGAAGGCTCCCAGTCACTGATGTCAAACCTGCAAAACAATTTTGAAGGAGAGAAATCGATCTACAATGGTTCTGATACCATGTGGAAATTGAACCCAGTGATAGATTAATTTTACTCACAACAATTAACAATTGATCATGCAAAATCTCTCACAAAAGAGACTGAAATTGGAGCTGAACACTAAACTGTATTAACTCAGTGTATAATAGCCAAACCTGTAAAATAATAGGTTGTTGAATAAATAACATACATCAGGGATTCGAATGCATGAGGAGCAATTCGAATCTAGCATAAAGCAGGCTTACTAAAATTAAGCAAATCCCCCATAGGTGTAAAAAGCTGATCCCAAATCTGTCATGGAGCTCACGAATTGGAAAAATGGCTTAGGAAAGCTAAAGAGTGGTGGAATGGCAGCTCATACATGCTTTTGCAAGGAGAAAAGAGTGGAGGATGAAGAGGACAAAAAACTAGTTCACCTCACCTAGTCTAGCTTTTCCATTTGCCTTAAAACACTGAAAAAGCAGGGAATAAAGCAGAAAAAGCAAAAGGGCACCTAGGAGGCCAGGAATAAAGCAGATTTGATTCCTTGGGCTTTCCCATGCGCTACATGAGTCAAATAAGGCAAGTTTTACCACTATGGATAGGTAAAAGACAACTTGCACAAGGTGGGACACATGAACTAGGCTAATAAGACAAAAATAATTAAATTAATGTCTAAGTGGGTAAAATATGGGTTGATTATTCTAAAAATTACTCTGTAGCTCAAGTAGCTGAGTTATTCTTTAGGGAGGTCTTCAAGTTACACGAGTTACCTAAGACCATTGTCAATGATTGAGATAGCATATTCACAGGTGCCTTCTGGCAGAAACTATTCAGATTAGCGGGGACCTAAATGGCTTCCAACATGAGTTATCATCCCCAAAGCGATGGACAAACTGAAATTTTCAACAAGTGGATTGAAGGATATCTGAGGAACTATGTAACAGGGCAGCAATGAACCTGGATTAAATGGATACACTTAGGGGAGTATTGCTACAATACTACCTATCACATGTCTATTAGGATGACACCTTTTAAGGAATTATATGGCTACGAGGCCTTGGACTATGCATATTTAGCATTTGGAGATAGTAGGGCTCCTAAGGAAAAGGATTGGATACAGGAAAGTCAGGATATTCTTAAAATCTTGAAGGAAAACTTACAGACAACCCAGAATAAGCAGAAGTTGTATGCAGATAGACAAAGGGTTGAGCGAAGCTTTGAGGTAGGAGATTTGGTATACTTAAGGCTCCAACCTTATAGACAGTCTTCACTTAAGAATAAAGGAGTGGAAAATTTAAAACCTCGCTTCTATGGACCCTACAGAATAATCAGGAAGGTGAGAGAGGTGGCAAATGAACTAGAACTACCACAGGAAAGTAAAATTCACAATGTATTCCATGTGTCCAACCTGAAAAAGACCATTGGGAAACACATTGCTCCATCAATAGAATTACCTCCTTTAGATGATGAAGGACTACTAATACTGATTCCTGAATGGATCATACAGACTAGAGAAAGGAAACTCAGGAACCGGGTGATTAGGGAATACTTGATTCAATGGAAAGAACTACCTCCAGAAGATGCCACATGGGAAAGTGAACAGGTATTGCAGCATCCCGGCTTGCAGTTGGTTGAGGATAAGCAATATCAAGCAGGGAGGACTGTAATGTCCTCATCTGATTAGGCATTGAGGCCCAAAACTGCTAACCTATGTGATTCCTGTGGGTTCAAGTGGTTACTGACAGTTAGGGAATCAACTAAAGACTGATGCCATCTACAGAAAATCTAGGGCATCAATATGATATCACCATTAGGTCAAAGAGGGCCACCAAATCCAAAGGCCACCGACATGTGTGACATCTAAGCATTATTTAATGATGCATGCACCCATTTAAGTCTCCATGCATATGCATGCAAGTAAACTGCAAATTAGAAGTTAAAGTGACCTAATTAGGTCAAAGTTAGGGTTTTCACAGTTTAAAGTTATAAAAGAAAGATAAAGTGAATGGAGACTTCACTTTTGTATTATTATTATTTTGGAGCTCTTGAGAAGAAGCACAGCATGCGGCCACAACAATTGGGGTTGGAGACGGCATCTTCAGCTAACGAGATTTCGATAGTGAGACATCTTCCCTAGTCTCCTTTAGGATAAACCATCCAAGTTTGTCACCGTATCTATTGTATTCATTATTATTCAGTATTCCAGTATAAATCCGAAGGTTATTGCAGACTCATCCGTACAGCTGGGGGCATTTAGCTGGAAAAACCATAGTCATTTACCAAGACTCTGGATCACTATATCTCTTCCACATGCAGCCTGCATCCTCACTTATAAGATCACTCTACTACATTGGGTGATTATCAGCTATCATATTGTCCATCTGTGCAACTAGCAGTAGTTTACAGGGTTGTGGGGGTGTGAGCAGCAGACAGAGAGATCAATTTTCTAGGGCATCTGGGAGGTCAAAACCCTTGCATGCTCCAACCATCCTCTCCATCATTGGCATACCTTTCTTTCGACTTATTTCCAGCTGAAACTGATGATCCCTTCAGCAAAAATGTCACACTTGTTTGATTCAACCATCCGGGGGTATTGCAGCAGAAACAAGGTTATTTCTTCACCATCTCAGCTCATATTGCATGCATATTCTCTCTAGAGCACATTCAATCGGTTTTCAGTGGTAAGTCTTCATTCTATCCTGCAAACCCTAACCCTAATTTCAGCTATAAAATAGGTAGATTTTGCATGGCAGTTTGCATGCCCAATTATTTCAGTGAAATTGCATAGAAATAAAAAATATCAGGACTTGGGATATTACAACATCTCCAAGGTTGGAAATCTGCATTTGGTCATCTCTAAAGACCTCGTAGCGAAATCTATGAAGTTTCCACAAACAGGAGAGAGGTGCTTTAAGCAGAAGGAGATCAACAAAGCCAAATGGAAACAATTTTTGCTTCCTTTGTCTGAGGATTTCGACGATAAGTATGGGTATCCTGCAAAGTTCCTCAATCCCCAATGGCGGCCGCTTCCATAGTTAATCATAATGTACATAACTTGTGACGGTATATTTTCCTCTATACGTTGTTATCACCTTAGGATTTTGATGGCATTCAAAGGATCTAGGTTAAATTTACCATGATTTTTTCTCAATAGCCTAGAAAATATAGCTTATGGATTTTAGAATACTATAGGTGATCCAGATCGAAGCTTATTTCATCATGGTTTATTAAAAATAGTGATGCAGTACCAATTGTCTGTAATTGGTAAGAGTTGGGACCAGTTCTTAGTTGAAAATGACTTTGGTTAGACTCAATTTTAGCCTCCTTCTATCTCTAGGTCTCAACAAAAGAGAACAAAACCCTATGTTAGTGAAACTCCTGCGTTAAATGCTGATGCAATCCCTAAAGAAATAAATGAAATTCAATCTACGTTATCGAGGGATTTAGGAGATAATTTGGTAGAGGGTAATCCCATTCCAATGATTGGAATTTTTGTTAGTCGCTCACAACCTATTCGAATTTGTAAAGTACATACACAGAACCCTGAAGAATTAGTCAAGTGTCAAAACACAGAGTCGATCCTTTGCAAGGTTATGTTGCATTATGATTACGTTAATTATTTTCTTTTGTTGGATTATGAGATTCATTTGGAAAGGTTTTGTTGGATTCCTACATGCATCAATGGTTATGTTGGATTATGACATTTACAAAGGCTCATTTTTTATCGTGACTTTCCTCAATGGTTATGTTTATAATTTTCTTTTCTTGGATTATGACAACTGTTATAAGGTTTTGAAAGGGTTCGGTTTGGTTATGTTTTCTACATTTCCTGATGTTTTTTTTTTGTATTCTCAAATTGATGAAGGGTTAACTTGGGTTACGATGTTCATTGGCGCTTATGGTGGCTTATGATATTCCTTTTTGGTTATCTTGTATTATCGCTGTGTTATTTCATGAATTTTGTTAATGTGTGAGATTTGTTGTAATGTTTTGAAAGGGTTGGGTTTAGTTATTTTTATAAATTCAGTTGTTTCATTTAAACATTCATCAAGGGTTATGATGGATTACATCATTCATCCATTCCTTAATGTTTTTTCTCACATTAACACAATTATAATTGGTTATGTTGGGATGCAATGTTCATGATGATATATGTTAGATCGCGACATACCTGGATGGTTACGATTCAGTTTGGTTGTGTTGCTTAATTTATTTTGTTGAAATTATACATATATTAAAAACAATAAATCCATAATAATATAACCAGCATAGATCCACCTTAAACCTGGATCTAGAAAGCACCGAGAGAGATCCAATTTCTTTAGGTGTAAGTTTTTTTTTATCTTAATTTTTAAATGTTCATAAAAAATTACACCTCAAACATTTTGATCCCTTTAGTGTTTGGTAAATCTGGGTTTAATATGGATCTTTTAATTACTTTTCATTTATTTTCATTATTGGGTTTTTATTATTTGATAAATTAGGCGACATGTTTTTCTCTATATTCTTTTTTGTTTTAGCACACATGTTGGTGTAGTGTTAGGTTAAACACACATTGATCTCATCAATGTTATTTGGATGACACTCCTTTATTCTAATTAATAAGCCATAATCAAATATATCAAAATTCTACTATAAAGCCACACCAAAATATATATCTAAATTTTATTATAAAAAAATGTTTTATTTTATTATGGTGAATTATAAATAAAAGTTAGTTAATTTAAATTATTTTAAAAGTAATTAAAAATAAAATAAAATAAAAAGGATAGAATCTTTGAAGAAGGTTGAATATCTTTTAAAAAAGAGTTTAGCATTTCCAGTAATCATTAACGGTTAATATATATTAGAGAGAATAAAAAAGACAAATTAACCTGAAAAAAAAAATTCAAAAATTACAAATGATCATTTTCTAAAGAACAAATCTAGTAAATTAGCATAGATCCATTTTAAATATGGATTTATCAAGCACCCAAAGGGATCTAATTTATGGATCTGTGCTAGTTTATTTTGTTTTATTTAATTCAAGTCCATATGTAATTTATATTTCTCATTTTTTTTTAATTTATGACGGTTAACATAATGTTTTTTTATGTCGACTAGCATAACGTGACAGGATCTCCCCCATACTGGGCTAAGAGCACCTCGCTTCTCTCGGTGTAATAACATAATGTAACCATCTCATATTGTGAGAATTTGATAATCTTCCTTGGAAATGTCACATTACAATTTATAAACAAAATTTAATATGGTGTTGAAAGGTTTTATTAGATTCTAATAATGCAAAAGCTTTATAATTATTATGTAATCAATATGAAATTGAGTTTCATATCTGCAATGTTGATCAAAGGTATAATTATATTCTAATATGGATGTGTTCTTTAATGAATTTTAATATTTTTAAAAAAAATGTATCATGATCGGTTAAGGTATTTCATTAAAATTATGTAATAAATGCAATAATACAAAATTAATTAATTAAAAATAGTATCGTGTAATTAAAATAGAATTAATATGATATTTAAGCACATTTATAATATACCTTTTAGATACATATGTGCAATGTTCTTGAAATATACTTTTAGTTTGTAATACTATAACAGTTATTAAACACTATGTTGAATTTCAAAAATATTGTGAAGGGTTATGTTGGATGACGATGTTCATCGAGGGTTATGTTGGATTGTGCCATTTCTCCATGATTATGTTGTATTATGGTTATTTTCATTAATTTTTTTGGTTGCATTACGAGATTCAAGTAATCTAATAAGTAAGGTATTTTTTTTTAAATTTATAATTCCAGTGAGATTTATGTCTGGAATGTTTGTTCGAGTTGTTATTATATTGTAACAGTGCCACATTTCTTAGGGTTGTTACATTTAATTGTGAGAACCACATCGGTGTCACATAAATTCTCACATTTATATTTGGAATGTTTGTTAATTGTTTTTTTATATTTGACACACAATGGTTTCATCACATTGCAATGTTTCTGAAGTGCCATGTTAGATTACAATTTTCATTAATTGTTAATCTAGATTGTGACATTGTTGCATGGTCATGTTGCATTATGCTTATATTAAGCAGGATCGCAACATTCATCCTTCACCATGTTTATTTATGGTTATGTTCCTTAATGGGTTTTTAATGTCCTGAGTCTAGTGTACAGACCTGAACACTTTAATTCTGTAATTTTTCTTAAATAATTCTGAAATTTAAGGGTTTCACATAGAGCCTTCTCGGATTGGCAAAAACAAGGGTTTCTTCTGGGAGATTTTGCGGAGGACAAGACTGATCATTGGGAAGCAAAAAAAGAGATGCCAGAAATTGAATTTCCTCTCCCCTAACACATTTATATTTTGTACAATTTAGGTTTCAGAATCCACATCGCGAAAACCTACTACCACGCTTATGGGCAGCCAAACCATGCAACTAAGGAGAGTAGTTCTGCCTATTTCAACCAGAGGCTTCGGGAAACTTGAAGAGGTTTTTTACAGCCTTAATTTAATATATAAAAGGGTATTTAGACATTTTTCTAAGTTTCTGAAAATTTTGAGGTGTTTTGGGTGAATTTGGGGATTTCTGGAAATTTTGGTCAAGAGAAACCCTGCGCAGAGGAGGATGAAAAAGGGTGGTATGACCCAAACAAAAAATGGTTTTGGAGATTGGTATGGGAATTTAGGACTTTTACTGACCTACAAGAACTGACCGAGCTCAATTTGAGTTTACAGATCCTATTTTGCATCAATTTCAGTAAAACTAGTTATAAAAAACTAGTAATCTAGCTAGGGCCTTAAAAAAACTATTAAATCAGCTTAAATCCAATTTTGTGAAACATGAGATTTATAACAAAGATAAATATGATCTCTATAAACATTAATAATTGTTTAAATCCCTTCCCCATCATTAAATATTCATTACAATACTCATATTCACTCAATCCCCCCATACATTGATAAAATATGATATTTTTATGAAACTGAGATAATATTCTTCAGGGTCTGAGATATCTCGAACTGATAAATGTAATTATCAGAATATATTGACACTAGAGAATATAAATATCATTATTTACTGACCATTACAAAGAGGCTTCCAAAATTAAGGGGCGGGAGGCCCAAATCATGACCAGCAAGGGGCTGTGAGCATAAGTGAAGCATGGGCTTCACTGGAGCTCAACCTGAACTTGATGGAGGCTGTAACATACTTCTGGAATAAGCTTCATTGGTTGACATTAGCGGTCCATATACCTGTAATAGATAGAAAGGGAAATGGAAGAGAAGGGAGGAGGGGTTTAGGGATCATCACCCAATGGTCTGAGGCACAACACTCAGAGAGTATGCTCACATAGCATAACCACAATATTAAATCATCAAAACTGAATCATTGGGATTGAATTCACCTTTTATAGAATTCTGCATGACCTGCTTAGTAATTTGAGGCCAATGGTGACCTGTGAGAGCAAGTCAACCCCATGGGTGACCTAACCCTAGCCACAAAAGCGCTCCCTTTAGGAAATTAGGCAAGTAGGACCATGTGGAATTGTTTCCAAGTCCAAATCATCCTGTTGAGGCCTGGAAAATCGCAGGAAACAATAGCAAGGGATTCTCCCCAGTCAACGTTCCCAACTAGTCCGTGACTGTTTTGTATGGGGAATCCGTCTAGTTTGCGGTCCGGCTACCGTAGGTCAAATAAAAAAAATAAAGGGTTTTACCGATTGCGGCCCGGTCCACCGTGTGTATTTTTGTGTTTTTAACTTTAAGTATGATATGCAAGTGCCTATCTAACATGCAGATTGATAAAGAATACGAGGAGCGGTCACAATGTGATGCGCAAGTTCTTACCTCTCGTCTTAAAATATCTCGCATCTGAATCACACACAACAGAAAACTAACTAACTAAGTTGTCCCTAGGGAGCGAGATTATCATTTAATGAGTAATGTATTACTGTTCATGTATTAGGATAAATCACAGGTAGCTGTTCTTTGAATCAAAACACATAAACATAAATAAATATATGCACAACAAGATAGCTCATTGTTTGTTAAGACATTCATTACTCACAGTGGAAATCATCATAAAATAAACCAGAGAACATCCGTACAAGAGCATAGGTTTAGAAAGTTAGAACGATCTCACAGTTAATGAAATACGGATGAAAACGAAATAGTTCCCCTTCAACATCATTCATTTCACAACATTTGAACATTCCACCCAAAACTTTCTCCAACAGGCAAAATTGTAATTATATTATTGCAAAACGAAATAGTTCCTCTTACAACAAGTTTTTCACAAGTCTCACTCAGAAAAAGCCTCTTCTCTATCTAACTCTCCTATACTTATTCAAAAGGTTAAAAAAATTGGGCTACCCCCAAGTGACCCCTGGGCTTCCCCAACATTCCATCTCCCACAATTGCCTCATATTTAGTGCTTATACCATTTACAATATATTACATTTAAACAAACTAATAAAGAACTTAAGTGGAGGGCCCCGCTTGATTGTTTAGGAACTTCTTCCATGCTAAGGCTTTTGATGCAATGTTCTCAAACTCAGAAGGCTCGAGAAAACAAATATTAGTTTCAAACTTAGCAGCCTGATTTTTAATCACTTCAATCCTGGCTGAACTTAAGCGTAGTTGATCTTCCAGTAACTGCACACTGACCGCTAAATGAGCTACTTCATCTTTCAAGATCTGCTCGTCGAGGACCTTGACCTGTTGAATTCTCTGTTCATCTTCTTGATATCTATTCTACAACATGTCTATGAACAGGTCATGGTCTAGAAATGCGTCTATTCTCTGCTCAGCAGCCACCTGACATCGGTTGTAAGTGATCAATAGTCTTCTACAAAACTCGATGCAAGCTCCTTCCGTTTTCTTTACAGCCTTCTTAAATTCTTCCGCTATGTTTATGGAAAACTCTAACAAGTCATAATCTTTTTTTAAGCCTTGCTGATCCTTTGTTGGTAATTCTACAGGGATCTCCTCATCGGCCTCCAATCTTGCTATTCTTCACATTAGGACTTCTAAAATGTCCTGAGACCTATCTATGAAATATGAAGAAGTCTCCAAGAGTTCTTCTAATCTATTATCTACCTGCAAAAATCTCCATCTCTCTTCTTCTATGGACACCTACAGCCTATGCATTTTGATTCTTTGTGTTAAGGCATGGTCTTTGAAAGGTTGAATGGTGGTCTGCTATTCTTTGGCCTCTTCTAAAGATGTTGCTAGTGAAGCAATTTGTTCTTTAAACTCTACTGCTTGAACCTGAGATTGTTTCTCCATTTCTTCCAAGGTATCCCTTTGTATTTCCATCTCCCCAATCTTACTTTGTAGTTGGTCTTTTTCTGCATGAAGACCCTCATATGTTGTTTTCAACCCATCATTTTATGTCATTAGCTCCTGATATTCCTGCTGTAATTTTGCTAAGCTTTCCTAGGAAACTTCCAAAGACATCTTGTCTACTTGGAGGGACTGAAGCTCTTCCTTTCAGGACTTTGCTTCATTTTTCATGTCTTCAAACTTCCTCTTTAATTTGTTGTCTTCATCTCTATCTTTTTTCAGAGTGTCTCTCAATTGGGCAGCAATTTTCCTTGATTGCTCAAGGTCTGTCATTATTCGATCCACATTATCTTCAGAGGCGTGGATCAATGCTGCTCCAGCTCAGATTGTCAGTCTCAGGTCCTTGTCTGTCCCATGGACCATGGTTTTATCATTTATCATCCTCCCTTACTACCCCCCAGTTTCAAATTTCTTCTCAGTCCTCTTCACAATTCTTTTCCTTTCTCTGTCATAAAAAATGGTACTGAAGTCTGGGACTTCTTCCCCTTTATTTTGTTCAAAAGGGATCAGTCTTAAGCTAGAAACAACAACCTGCCCTAAAGTGTTGCCAACAGTTGCAGCAGGGTCTTGAGAATCAGGATTATCATGATCTTGCACTTGAGTGTCTACAGGGTTAGAAGTTTGTTGCTCTATTGTGGATCCTATCAGTTTCAGCCTTTCCTCTTCCTGCTTCTTAAGCTCTTCATCCTCTTTCTTTTTTCTTTCTTCTTCTTCCCTCTTGGCAGCTTCCTTTGCACTCTTAGCTGCTTCCTGTTCAACTTTCTTCTTTTCTTCTTCCTCACTTCTAAGCCAACTTTCGGCCTCCTCTACTAGTCTCCTAGCATCTTCTTCTCTTTTCCTGGCCTCCTCTTCATCTGCTTTCTTCTGCCCAACCTGGCCCTTGCCACCTTTGGTGGTGATCTTGTTTTTAAATCTTCTTTTTAATGCAGTCATATTTTCTGCATTTCTGAAAGTTTCCTCATCTTTATCCCAATGGTTCATATATTCAAAATGCACATTGGCTTCCTTGCAATGCTCCGCCACTTTACTCTGAGAATCATTCCTATGGAAGCTCATTTATCCAAAGTGAAATTTCTCCAGTTCTTGTACAAACTCATCAGCTTTTTTAACTTTTGAAAACTTATAACTTCCCAATTTGAATGGTATGGGAGGATAAGTTGCCTTCTAGTGCTTGAACAAAAAACTCCCTATATTGTCCAAGAAAACGTGCCTAACTGATTCTTTATGCACCACATAGTCAGTGGCATATTTGGGAAGCAACAAAGGTGTCCTGGAGCAACCATACATTCTAATATACATCTCGTCCTCAGCCAAGTAGTAATTTGCAAACTCTTCAATGACTTTCAGTGCTTCTTCAGACATGTAATTGCATTCTTTCAAGAAAATCAACGTATACAAGGGCATGATAAATTGTTCACACACTTCTCTATAATGATTGTAGTATTTGTGTGCCCATAATGGCTTGTAGGCCATGTACACAGGGGTTCTTTCCCTGTCCCATATGCACCTTAGGTTAGGGAATGGTTGATTGCACAATATACAATCAATCAATATGGAGCTCATGTAGAACTTAGATTTTTTCTGGGACATGCCTCCCAACACTAAAGCAATGCAAGCCGAGAGACTATTAGACATAATATTTTCCCAGTTGAACACAGTCCCTTTGGTGGCTACACAGAAGATGATAGGAACCAATCCTATCTTAAAACTTCTTCCATGGGCTCTCCCAAAAATTTTGTTCCGCATTAACGCAATAAACCTGTAAGGGGTCCTACTCCTTAAAGTTGTTGTGTCATACTCCCCTGATGGTCTAGTTCAGAAATTCTTACCAGGTACCATCATTCTTTTTACAGTTTCAACCAGGTCTAGGTTAATCTCCTTCGGCCAACCTTCAATTAGGTAAACCTGGGCTTCTGGTAAGTGGTAAGCTAATGATACATAACCAGGGCTATAAGCAACATAGCCCTACTTATCAGTGTTGGCCAAAATAATGGTAGTCATGTCTGCCCTAGGCAAAATCCATCCAATTACTTTTGAGCATGGGAAAATCTCAGGCCTGGTAGCTACCTTCATTCAAGGATATTTTTCAATATTAGCATATATTGTTACTTCTTCAAAACTGGTGTCAGGCACTTCCTGGTGTGAAATCGGTCTGTAAATTTCGCCCCACTTGTATTCAGGTTCTACCCCGATGGTGCATCCAGTGTCTTCGTAAATGCAGTAAACCTTTGTGATAACCTCCACCTCAGGTTCTTCTTCAACTACAGGAGCTTTCTTTTTCTGCCTCTTTGACATCTCGTCTTTCGAAAAGTTTCCCTGTCATTCAACAAAATGTCTTTTAGGTCCTATTCAGCTATTCAACCAATATTCAAAGAATGAAGACAAAAATACATAAGCATTTACCTCGGCCACATTAGTCATGACTGAATCCATGTAAAATACAGAACCAGAGCTAACTATCAAATACTCTTGCACAAGATAGGTTTACAAAAAATCTTAGATCCTACCCATGACTAAAAATTTGAATGATCAACCAAAAACATCATAGCTTCACTAAAATTGTAGAATTTCTCCCGACAAAGAAACCAGCCTAATCAGAACTACATCCTCGGCATTATCGACCTCAGAATAATATGCCCTAACTTCCTGCTCAAAATAAATCTCATCAAAACAAGGCATATCCTCAAAACTCCGAACCTAGTCTCAAACACGCGAGCAACCAAATCACCCAAAAAACAAACCCTCTAGAATTTTGAGCACACCAGGGTAAGTGCCTACCCACTGCAAAAGAAAGGAAAACTTCCCCCCCCCAGACGGCCATACGCAAACCAAGAAAACCGGTGCACACAACGTAACGCTCATCTGCACCAGTATCCTAAACAATCGAGAAATAATCGAAAACTCATAACGGTTCTGCAACATTCATCAAGGAGAATGAGAACCCCCCCAGCAGCTAAATGTCAAAATGAACCACATATACGCTGATAAAACCACAACCTTGTGCCCAATTGAGCACGACGGGAAAAAACCCAACCAAGGACAAAAAGCTTAGTTCAAAACTCAACTGAAAGGGGTAGAACATAGTTAGCCTAGCTAGCAAGGAGCTATGCAGTTGACAGGGAGAATATGACAGATTCCACAGAGACGCCACCTACAAATGATCTCCCGACAGCTAAGGTACAATGCCTAGTTCGATACGATAATGAGAGCGCATGCACGGGTTCATAGGAAAAATAATAGAAAAGAAACCACAAATCCCATATATATATATATATATATATCCCGGTGAAAATAAAACCCTTGGTGGGAAAAACAAACCAAATCGGTCAGTGGAACCACTAAGGGATCGGCATCCAAACTGCTAATGGGCCGCAATGGTGGAAAACGAAACAACTGTGAGCTCCGCAGTGCAAAGAGATACGTCGGCAAAAAAATCACTAAAAAACAACTCATATCGGAGGTCAAACAAACTATCACCTCAGACTATAAGTTTGTTAGATCGCCGCAACAACAAAAGCTGTAAAAGCAAAAAGTTCCATAGACCAGTCGAAAATCGGGACAAATAAAAACAAAGCTTAAGTGAAACATTGGTGAAGAAACAAGCATCGGTGAAGGGGAAAACCATCACGCAGGAGTTTAGTCTGTTATAGAGCCGCAACGACGGAGTGCAAATACACTAAGGCTTTCGCAAAACAAAACCAACGACGATCGGAAAGGATCAAAACCTTTGTCCTGGTGTTCACAATTTGTCATTCGAAACGGCAAAAATATAAAGCATTAGTGCTCTAATGATTATCAAACAAAACACAAACAATAAAATATAAACGAGAGCGCACCGATGGAAGATAGAGCTTTGGATCGGGTCATCATTCTACTGCACCTCCACAATGGCGAATGCGTAGTTGACTATGGTTCCGTTTTCATAGCTTCAAAAAATTACAACAGCGGGATAAGAAATCACTGTAAGCCATATTCTAAACCAAAGGCAACACCAGCATAAATATATTCATTCAACAGTCAACAATAAAAATTGCAGTAAAATCAAGAAATCCCAACAAAACTAATCAAGACAAATTTAAAAGGAGGGTCCCAAATTTTTTAGAGATTTGGGAAATCGTTGCAGCTGCAACAATTGGCGACTACCTGGTGAAACCCAGATCTCTGAATCAACCCTTCCCTCAGTAGTAGACTGTTTAGCCATTAAGCTAATAGGTTGAATTCTTCTTGATGCTTGTATTCCTACAATGGCAAACATATGCACTTCAATCATTGATGACAGCCCAATTTTGGAAATGGGAACACCAAAATCTCAAAGTCAGGATAACTCTTTTGAGGCCTAGTATATGATTTTTATTTTACCTCTGTCTTTGGGTAGTTTCCATCTTGGACACCATAGGATTGTAACATTTGGTAAACTGAAATATTCATCTGTTCCTCATTCCCGTGCTATTTTGCACTTTTGTGCCTTTTGAACCTTTTGTTCTTTTGAGTCCTCCTTATGCCTTTCTTTCTGAATTTTATTCAAGCTCTTCTATCCATAGTGTCCTTTTGTGAGAGAGATGTGTTTAATTTTCAGCGCACGGACAGAGAAGAACTTTTGGAAAATTTGTATTCATAATGATTCAGTACCTTGCTTTGATAGGTATTGCTTATTTTAGGAGTTTTGACTCTTATCAGCCTTTAGACTTTCAAATCTTGGCATGGGATCATTTATATATAATAAACTGTTTACCTTGCTTCCTTTCCGTGGATCTTTTACTGTCACCCCCTAGGACATTTTAGATGTGAAATGGATGGATCCTTGAAATAGTATTCCAGACCTTTTGATCCTAAGTTATTTTCAGGGATTTAGCGGGACTTCAACGAGTTCATATCCATTTAGGAAAACTACTTACTAGAAGAAATTCTATCAGCTCCAACAAGAATACACAGTCTTATACCAAAGATTTCAGTTAATCAAAAACCCTGATGCTTTCCATGCAACCAAAAGTTTACCTCTTTTATTCAAACCAAACCAAAAGTAACTAGAAACAACAACAACAAATCAAAGTGAAAAAGCTACATCAAATTATTTATGTACAAGGTTATCAAGAGCAAAAACCAAGAAAAATAAAATTTGAGAACTAAACCACTACCTAATCAGTTCTCTGCCCACCCCTATAGATCTAGAAACTTGTAAGTTAAGGGGCTAGGCTCGACTGCAGATGTGAAATACCTAACCATTATCTAATTCTACCATTCTTGAAACAAAAACTACATCTACTAATTTACAATCAATCTCATCAGCCTGTGAACATTGAAGGAGATCGGGCTGGGTGTCTACTATGTTGCTGGCTTCTTCAAGCTCAATTAGATAATTCCCCAATACAGAATTACTGATTCATTTTCCTCTTCCAACTTAGTGACAGTGTGTTTAATGTAGGGTTCCCTTAAGATTTTGATTTGATTTGGGACTCCTTTATGAGGTAGCCACAAATGTGACCAATCTGAAGCAAAATACCCCTTTAACCTCGCTGACCAGTCTTGGTTCAAAATAAGTCCATAACCATCAGGTATGTCTACCACTACAATATCAATATATTGACATATCTTTTCATTTGCAGATAAACGAATGAGAACATTCTCCATTCCCCCGACTACTTTCAAATTAGTTCTGTCTAATTGAGTAACTTCCCAAGAAGTAGGTTTAAGCTATCTATTAATCCTTTTGCAAATTGCAAGTGGCATAACATTTACTGATGATCCAGAATCTACCAAACAATTATGCACCTTATGATTCAAAATTTCCAAAGTCAAAAGGAAAGGTGGGGTTTTAAACCTAGTTTTCCCTTCCCCAATTGCTTCAACAACTTCCTCCATAGGTTGGTTTTCTGTGGGTAGCTCTTCCTCTGGTTCTTTAGTTTTTTTTATATTTTCCTTGTCATCACCTACTTGGTCTTCCATAGGCTTAACAAGCATGTTGATTTGCTTCGGACCTTGACTAGTAATAGTGACTTTAGGTACCTCACCATCAACATTGTTCTTTGGTTGTTTCTTGACATTCTCTTGCAATTTCTTGATCTTTGAGAGCACTAAATTGTCTTTATTCACCAATTCCAGGCCTTTTGTTGTCATTTTTATTTTCAGTATCCCCTCAAGTTTCAAAATACTTCTTTCTGTATCAAAAAGCGAAACACAATCCCATAAAAACATGGTATCATTTTCTTGTTTTTCTGTGGTTTTACTACCCTTTTCCTCTTCATCGCTGTCCTCAGTTAATTTAGAATCCAATAGCTGATTCATTACCAATGTCATTGAATATATCCATTGATGACAATTTTTTTCAAAATGGTTTTGTTGGTGGAAAGTACAAAAAATATCCATAACTACCTCTGTTAAATTCATCGATCTCGGACTGTATGGAGAAGGTTTGGATTGGTTTTTATCTTCTCTTCTCTTGTAATATGGCTTATATGCTTTCTGAGCTTCCTTTTCTTTCTCCAAATCTATTATTCTATTGGAAAGCTTCTGCATCATTTTTAACATCTCCTCAAAATCATGTGATTGCTCCTCTTTAGGTTTAGACAGTAATAAGGCTTTCTTCCCAAAATGTTTTTCTCCAGATTGCTCAGGATAATCTTTTGTACTTTCCTTTTCAACCTCTACTCTTTCAGCTTCTTCATAAGTCTCTGATAACGTAAGATTAACTTGAGATTTTGCAAACATAGCCAAGTCGGGACCTAAAGTTGAGGTATAATACTCAATTAGAACCTTGTCAGAGGGCTTATCAGTTGCAGAGAAATTCTTAAGGTAAGCAGAAAACCTTTGAGTAAAATTATGTACCTTTTCCTTTCCTTCTTTTTTCAAAGTGCCTAAAACTTTCATTATTGTTGCATGTGTCTTTTGGGCTGCATATTTACTTCTGAAAATCCTTTCAAAGGTATCCCAATATTGGATTGAGTTTGCAGGCAAACCAAAATACCATGAGGCTGCTACTCCTTTAAAGGTATGCGGAAAAAGTCCGCAGACTACATCTTCATGTTCTCCAGCTTTTAGTCCTTCTATGGCCAAGTAGAAACTTTGCAAATGGTCATCTACTAAAATCTTCTCATTTGGGTCAAACTTGGGAAACATCTTCTCAAAATCTTGAGGTAAGTCGTGCAACGGAGGTACTAAGTTTAGTGGTGATCTGGCTTTCCAAGAAGGTGGTGGATTTGGTGGGTTAGGTGGCTGATTTGCATTTACGCCTACCATGTGTCTAGGTGGAGAGTGAGGAGGTGAGTGAGAAGGAGTATGGATAGGTGAACCGTTAGGTGTATCAGGGCCTACTTGATTCAAAGGTTGAACAACTTCCTATAATGCTACTTCTACTAATTCTTCCAAATCTCCAACCAAAACTGAATCTTCCAAGATGGGACAGTCTTTCTTCTTGTATTCTCTTCGGGGTAAATCAGGGATAGTGGGTAATCCTCCAATACTCTTCACATATGCTCTAGTGTGTCTCCTCATATCATTAACAACTTCATTGTCTACATAATACAAATGTTCTTTCCACTTCTCTTCAGGATTCGGATTGGGAAATAAATTGCTTTCAAAATTATCACTGGTGGAGTAATTTCGAGGAAATGGATTTCCTCGGCCAGCCATGCACTGGTGGCCCTCCTTCTAGTGCCAGAAACTATTGAGGACTGGAAAATCATAGGAAACAACAGCAATGGATTCTCCCCAGTCAACGTTCCCAACTAGCCCATGAATGTTTGGTATGGGGAATCTGTCCGGCTTGCGGTTTGGCTACCGTAGCTCAAATAACAAAAATAAAGGGTTTTACCAGTTGCGGCCCGATCCACTGTGTGTATTTTTTTGTTTTTAACTTTAAGTATGATATGCAAGTGCCTATCTAACATGCAGATTGATATATAATACGAGGAGTGGCACAATGTGATGCGCAGGTTCTTACCTCTCGTCTTAAACTCTCTCGCATCTGAATCACACACAACAGAAAACAAACTAACTAAGTTGTCCCTAGGGAGCGAGATTATCATTTAATGATTAATGTATTACTGTTCATGTATTAAGATAAATCACAGGTAGTTGTTCTTTGAATCAAAACACATAAACATAAATAAATATATGCACAACAAGATAGCTCATTGTTTGTTAAGACATTCATTACTCACAGTGGAAATTATCATAAAATAAACCAGAGAACATTCATACAAGAAGATAGGTTCAGAAAGTTAGAACGATCTCACAGTTAATGAAATACGGCTGAAAATGAAATAGTTCCCCTTCAGCATCATTCATTGCACAACATTTGAACATTACACCCAAAACTTTCTCCAACAGGCAAAATTGTAATTATATTATTGTAAAACAAAATAGTTCCTCTTACAACAAGTTTTTCACAAGTCTCACTGGGAAAAAGCCTCTTCTCTATCTAACTCTCCTATACTTATTCAAAAGGAAAAAACTTTTGGGCTGCCCCCAAGTGACCCCTGGGCTTCCCCAACGTTTCATCTCCCAAAATTGTCTCATATTTAGTGCTTATACAATTTATAATATATTACATTTAAATAAACTAATAAAGCACTTAAATGGAGGGCCCCGCTTGATTGTTTAGGAACTTCTTCCATGATAAGGCTTTTGATGCAATGTTCTCGAACTCAGAAGGCTCGAGAAAATGAATATTAATTTCAAACTTTACAGCTTGATTTTTAATCACTTCAATCCTGGCTAAACTTAAGCGTAGTTGATCTTCCAGTAACTGCACACTGACCGCTGAATGAGCTACTTCATCTTTCAATATCTGCTCGCCTAGGACCTTGACCTATTGAATTTTCTGTTCATCATCTTGATATATGTTCTATAACATCTCTATGAACAAGTTGTGGTCCGGAAATGCATCTATTCTCTGCTCAGCAACCACCCGACATTGGTTGTAAGTGATCCATAGTCTTCTACAAAACTCGATGCAAGATCCTTTTGTTTTCTTTACATCCTTCTTAAATTCTTCCGATGTGTTTATGGCAAACTCTAACAAGTCATAACCTTGTTTTAAGCCTTGCTGATCCTTTGTAGGTAAGCCTATAGGGATCTCCTCATTGGCTTCCAACCTTGCTATTCTTCCCGTCAGGACTTCTAAAATGTCCTGAGACCTATCTATCAAATATGAAGAAGTCTCCAAGAGTTCTTCTAATATAATATCTACCTACAAAACTCTACATCTCTCTTCTTCTATGGACACCTGCAACCTATGCATTTTGCTTCTTTGCGTTAAGACATGGTCTTTGAAAGGCTGAATGTTGGTCTGATGTTCTTTGGTCTCTTCCAAAGATGCTGCTAGTGAAGCAATTTGTTCTTTAAACTCTACTGCTTGCACCTGAGATTGTTTCTCCGTTTCTTCCAAGGTATCCCTTTGTATTTCTAGCTCCCCAATCTCACTTTGCAATTGGTCTTTTTCTACATGAAGACCCTCATATGATGTTTTCAGCCCATATTTTTCTGTCATTAGCTCCTGATATTCCTACCGCAATTTTGCTAAGCTTTCCTGGGCAACTTCCAAACACATCTTGTCTACTTGGAGGGACTAAAGCTCTACCTTTGAGGACTTTGCTTCATTTTGCATGTCTTCAAACTTCCTATTTAATTTGTTTCCTTCATCTCTCTCCTTTTTCAGAGTGTCTCTCAATTGAGAAGCAATTTTCCTTGATTGCTCAAGGTCTATCATTATTCGATCCACATTATCTTCAGAGGTGTGGATTAATGTTGCTCCAGCTCAGATTGTCAGTCTTGGGTCCTTGTCTGTCCCATGGACCATGGTTTTATCATTTATCATCCTCCCTGACTGCCCCCAGTTTCAACTTTCTTCTTAGTCCTCTTCACAATTCTTTTCCTTTCTCTGTCATAAAAAATGGTACTGAAGTCTGGGACTTCTTCCCCTTTCTTTTGTTCAAAAGGGATCAGTATTAAGCTAGAAACAACAACCTACCCTAAAGTGCTGCCAGCAATTGTAGCAAGGTCTTGAGAATCAGGATTATCCTAATCTTGCACTTGAGTGTCTGCAGGGTCAGAAGTTTGTTGCTCAGTCGTGGATCCAGTCAGTTACAACATTTTTGCTTCCTGCTTCTTAAGCTCTGCATCCTCTTTCTTTTTTCTTTCTTCTTCTTCCCTCTTGGCAGCTTCCTCTGCACTCTTAGCTGCTTCTTGTTCAGCTTTCTTCTTTTCTTCTTCCTCACTTCTAAGCCAACTTTCAGCCTCCTTTGCTAGTCTCGTAGCATCTTCTTCTGTTTTCCTGGCCTCCTCTTCATCTGCTTTCTTCTGCTCAACCTAGCCCTTGCCACCTTTGGTGGTGATCTTGTTTTTAAATCTTCTTTTTAATGCAGTCATATTTTCTGCATTTCTAAAAGTTTCTTCATATTTATCCCAATGGTTCGTATATTCAAAATGAACATTGGCTTCCTTGCAATGCTCTGCCACTTTACTCTGAGAATCATTCCTATGGAAGCTCATTTCTCCAAAGTGAAATTTCTCTAGTTCTTGTACAAACTCATCAGTTTTTTTAACTTTCTTCCCAATCTGAACAGTATGGGAGGACAAGTTGCCTTCTTGTGCTCGAACAAAAAACTCCCTATACCATCCAAGAAAACCTACCTGACTGATTCTTTGTGTACCACGTAGTCAGTGGCATATTTGGGAAGCAACAAAGGTGCCCTGGAGCAACCATACATTCTAATATACATCCCTTCCTCAGTCAAGTAGTAATTTGCAAACTCTTCAATGAGTTTCAGTGCTTCTTCAGACATGCAATTGCATTCTTTCAAGAAAATCAACGTATACAAGGGCATGATAAATTGTTCACACACTTCTCTATAATGATTGTAGTATTTGTGTGCCCATAATGGCTTGTAGGCTGTGTACACAAGGGCTCTGTTCCTATCCCATATGCACCTTAGGTTAGGGAATGGATGATTGCATAGTATACAATCAATGAATATGGAGCTCATGTAGAATTTAGATTTTTTCTGGGACACCCCTCCCAGCGCTGAAGCAATGCAAGCCGACAGACTGTTAGACACAATATTAGCATATATTGTTACTTCTTCAAAACCAATGTCAGGCACTTCCTGGTGTGAAATCAGTCTATAAATTTCACCCCACTTGTATTCAGGTTCTACCCCTATGGTGCATCTAGTGTCTTCGTAAATGCACTCAACCTTTGTGATAACCTCCACCTCAGGTTCTTCTTCAACTACAGGAGCTTTCTTTTTTTGCCTCTTTGACATCTCATCTTCGGAAAAGTTTCCCTGTCATAGAACAAAATGTCTTTTAGGTCCTATTGAGCTCTTGAACCAATATTCAAAGAATGAAGACAAAACTGCATAATCATTTACCTCGGCCACGTTAGTCATGACTGAATCCATGTAAAATATAGAACCAGAGCTAACTATCAAATACTCTTGCACAAGATAGGTTTACAAAAAATATTAGATCCTGCCCATGACTAAAAATTAGCATGATCAAACAAAAACATCATAGCTTTGCTAACATTGTAGAATTTCTCCCGGCAAAGAAACCAGCCTAATCAAAACTACATCCTCGGCGTTATCGACCTCATAATAATATGCCCTAACTTCCTGCTCAAAATAAATCTCATCGAAACGAAGCATATCCTCAAAACCGTGACCCTAGTCTCAAACATGCAAGCAACCAAATCACCCAAAAAACAAACCCTCCGGCATTTTGAGCACACCAGGGTAATTTCCTATCGACTGCAAAGGAAAGGAAAAATTGCCCCCTCAGACAGCCATACGCAAACCTAGAAAAGCTGGTGCAGACAGTGTAACACTCGTCTACACCAGTTTCCTAAACAGTCAGGAAATAATTGAAAACTCATAACGGTTCCACAACATTCATCAAGGAGATTGAGAACCCCCCCCAGCTACTAACTATCAAAATGAACCACATATACGCTGATAAAACCACAACCTTGTGCGCAATTGAGCACGGCAGGAAAAAACCCAACCAAGGACAAAAACCCTAGTTCAAAACTCAACTGAAAGGGGTAGAACATAGTTATCCTACCTGGCAAGGAGCTATGCAGTCAACAAGGAGAATCTAATGGCTTCCATAGCGACGCCACGTACAAATGAGCTCCCAACAGCTAAGGTACAACGCCTAGTTCGATACGATGATGACAGCGTAGGCACGGGTTCATAGGAAAAATAATAGAAAAGAAACCCCAAATCCCATATATATATATATATATCTCTCGGGGAAAATAAAACCCTTGACGGGAAAAACAAACCAAATCGGCTGGCGAAACCACTAAGGGATCGGCATCCAAACTACTAATGGGCCGCAACAGCAGAAAACGAAACAACTATGAACTCCGCAGTGCAAAGAGATACGTCGACAAAAAAATCACTAAAAAATAACTCATATCGGAGCTCAAACAAAATATCACCTCAGACTATAAGTTTGTTAGATCACCGCAACGACAGAAGCTGTAAAAGCAAAAAGTTCCATAGACCAGCAAAAAATCAGGACAAATAAAAACAAAGCTTAAGTGAAACATCGGCTAAGAAACAAGCATCGGCGAAGGGGAAAACCATCACATGGGAGTTTAGTCTGTTATAGAGCCGCAACGACGGAGCGCAAATACACTAAGGCTTTCGCAAAGCAAAACCAACGGCGATCAGAAAGGATCAAAACCTCTGTCATGGTGTTCACAATTTCTCATTTGAAACCGTGGAAATATAAAGCACTAGTTCTCTGACGGTTATCAAACAAAATGCTGAACTTTTTTCAGATCCATAAGAGGAAACTACACCCTCCCCTTTGAAATACTTTCTTGCTTTTACCTCTTTCTGCTTTTTACTGCTTTTAGGCAACTTCCATTTATTCTCATGTTTGCTTTTGTCATGGACTTTCTTATTTTTACCAAGGCAAGTAGACTAGCTTTCCCCATTGTGCCCTCCTGACATGGAAGCCTTAATTCCACATCATTATTGTGCATAATAAATAAAATTGCTGAGATAAAATTAAATACATGCCTTAAAACAATTATTAGCAAAATTTATCCTATGAGGAATAATTAATATCAATTTTTGAGCCCCTAGGAACTTAGCATGGTCAACACTTTTTAATGGTCAATTTGAGGGAACATGACATTCCTCCCCTCCCAAATCTGCTTGTCCTCAAGCAGAAGCACTCCAGAGTGCTGCAAATTTGTTCATCATGTAGGAGAAATGGAGCATGAATCCATTTTGTAAAAAGGTTGACTTTCTCCATCAATCCATCATGTAAAGTTTCTCCAAAACAAGCAATGACAGGGTCCCATTGCTTGCATAACACCCCCTTCAGCGAGAATGCCTTTCCACACAACTTATCGGGCGAATTTATTCGTGGATCCCATTTCCTCAACTGTAAGTATCCAAACATTAGAATCCACCATACAAATTTATCATCACAGGAAATGACATTCATGCTGTGGAAATCATACCACTGCACTAAAAACTGGAAATTCTCAATGCAAAGTTGGAAATCTGTTAGACTTCCCCACCCAACATAAAGTTCCTTATGTGCTTGATGCACATCAGCATTGAATATCACAATTATGTTGCTGCAAATACATATGTGTGAGTCCCATGTCCAACCCCAATGAGTATAGGCATCATTCAAGCAACAAGGATGCCCAAACTACTCACAATAAGATGATGCATGACAATTATCTCCACAAATGCAAGCAGGAAAAATAAATAAGTGTCCCATCATCCAATCTGAGAGGGTACTAACACTCCAACCAAAAGTTCCATGTGAACACTTCCAATGGCTCAACTCTCTACCACTGGCCATAGGGTACAAGAATCCATCCAACTGTGTGTATTTCCTCCACCAAGACCACTTGATGCAAGATGTTTTTCTTATCAATTCATCTTGACAGTTTGATTGCTCAGCTGCTTTCCACTGCTCATGAGCAGAAATTTTTCTGCAAGAAGACTCCATGTGTGACATGTAATCATCCACCCAATCCACATGTGGTTGAATGGCAGCAAGTGAAAACAATATGTTCCTATGTTCGGCGTTATTGACCTCAGAATAATATGCCCTAACTTCCTGCTCAAAATAAATCTCATCAAAACAAGGCATATCCTCAAAACCGCGACCCTAGTCTCAAACACGCGAGCAACCAAATCACCCAAAAAATAAACCCTCCGACATTTTGAGCAAACCAGGGTAAGTGCCTACCCACTGCAAAATAAAGGAAAACTTCCCCCCCTGGACGACCATACGCAAACCAGGAAAAGCCGGTGCAGACAGCGTAACGCTCATTTGCACCAGTTTCCTAAATAGTCGAGAAATAATCAAAAACTCATAACGGTTCCACAACATTCATCAAGGAGAATGAGAAACCCCCCCTCAGCTGCTAACTATCAAAATGAACCACATATACGCTGATAAAACCACAACCTTGTGCCCAATTGAGCGCGGTGGCAAAAAACCCAACCAAGGATGAAAACCCTAGTTCAAAACTCAACTGAAAGGGGTAGAACATAGTTAGCCTACCTGGCAAGGAGTTGTGCAGTCGATAAGGAGAATCTGACGGCTTCCACAGCGACGCCACCTATGAATGAGCTCCCGACATCTAAGGTACTACGCCTAGTTCGATACGATAACGACAATACGCGCACGGGTTCATAGGAAAAATAATAGAAAAGAAACCCCAAATCCCATATATATATATATATATATCTCGATGAAAATAAAACCCTCGGCGGGAAAAACAAACCAAATCGGTTAGTGGAACCACTAAGGGATCGGCATCCAAACTGCTAATGGGCTGCAAC
The DNA here is from genome assembly GCA_001517045.1 of Pseudotsuga menziesii. NCBI lineage: Eukaryota > Viridiplantae > Streptophyta > Pinopsida > Pinales > Pinaceae > Pseudotsuga > Pseudotsuga menziesii. The sequence goes on along the minus strand of LPNX010317691.1, from coordinate 57,868 downwards.
AGCGGAAAATGAAACAACTGTGAGCTCCAGAGTGCAAAGAGATACATCGGGGAAAAAATCACTAAAAAACAACTCATATCGGAGCTCAAACAAACTATCACCTCGGACTATAAGTTTGTTAGATCGCCGCAACGACGGAAGCTGTAAAAGCAAAAAGTTCCGTAGACCAGTAAAAAATCGGGACAAATAAAAACAAATCTTAAGGGAAACATTGGCGAAGAAACAAGCATCGGTGAAGGGGAAAAACATCATGCGGGAGTTTAGTCGTTACAAAGCCGCAACGACGAAGCGCAAATACACTAAGGCTTTCGCAAAACAAAACCAACGGCGATCGGAAAGAATCAAAACCTTCGTCCTGGTGTTCACAATTTGTCATCTGAAATGGCGTAAATATAAATTATTAGTGCTCCGATGGTTATCAAACAAAATGCCGACAATAAAATATAAACAAGAGCGCACCGACGGAAGATAGAGCTTTGGATCGGGTCGTCATTCTACTGCACCTCCACAACGGCAAATGCGTAGTTGACTATGGTTCCGATAACATAGCTTCAACAAATTTCGACAGCGAGATAAGAAATCACTGTAAGCCATATTCTAAACCAAAAGCAACACTAGCATAGAGATATTCATTCAACAGTCAACAATCAAAATTGCAGTAAAATCAAGAAATCCCAACAAAACTAAGCAAGACAAATTTAAAAGGAGGGTCCCAAATTTTTTAGAGATTTGGGAAATCGTTGTAGCTGCAACAATTGGTGACTACCTGGTGAAACCCAGATCTCTAAATCAACCCTTCCCTCAATAGTAGACTGTTTAGCCATTAAGCTAATAGTTTGAATTCTTCTAGATGCTTGTATTCCTACAATGGTAAACATATGCACTTCAATCATTGATGATAGCCCAATTTTGGAAATGGTAACACCAAAATCTCAAAGTCAGGATAACTCTTTTGAGGCCTAGTATATGAGTTTTATTTTACCTCTGTCCTTGGGTAGTTTCCAGCTTGGACACCACAGGATTGTAACATATGGTAAACAGAAATATTCATATGTTCCTCATTCCCATGCTATTTTGCACTTTTGTGCCTTTTGAACGTTTTGTTCTTTTGAGTCCTCCTTATGCCTTTCTTTCTGAATTTTATTCAGGCTCTTCTATCCATAGTGTCCTTTTGTGTGAGAGATGTGTTTAATTTTCAGCTCACGGATGGAGAAGAACTTTTGGCAAATTTGTATTCATATGATTCGGTACTTTTCTTTGATAGGTATTGCTTCTTTTAGGAGTTTTGACTCTTATCAGCCTTTAGACTTTCAAATCTTGGCATGGGATCAATTAGATATAATAAAATGTTTACCTTGCTTCCTTTCCGTGGGTCTTTTGCTGTCACCCCCTAGGACATTTTAGATGTGAAATGGATGGATCCTCAAAATAGTATTCTAGACCTTTTGATCTTGAGTTATTTTAAGGTATTTAGTAGGACTTCAATGAGTTCATAGCCATTTAGGAAAACTACTTAATAGAAGAAATTCTATCAGCTCCAACAAGAATACACAGTCTTATACCAAAGATTTCAGTTAATTGAGAACCCTGATGCTTTCCATGCAACCAAAATTTTGCCTCTTTTATTCAAACCAAAACAAAAGTAACTAGAAACAACAACAACAAATCAAAGTGAAAAAGCTACATCAAATTATTTATGTACAAGGTTATCAAGAGAAAAAACTAAGAAAAATGGAATTTGAGAACTAAACCACTACCTGATCAGTTCTCTGACCACCCCTATAGATCTAGAAACTTGTAAGTTAAGGGGATAGGCTCGACTGCAGATGTGAGATACCTAACCATTATCTAATTCTACCATTCTTGAAACAAAAACTACGTCTACTAATTTACAATCAATCTCATCAGCCCATGAACATTGAAGGAGATCAGGCTGGGTGTCTACTATGTTGTTGGCTTCTTAAAGCTCAATTAGATAATTCCCCAATACAGAATTACTGATTCATTTTCCTCTTCCAACTTAGTGACAGTGTGTTTCATGTAGGGTTCCCTTAAGATTTTGATCTGATTTGGGACTCCTTTATGAGGAAGCCACAAATGTGACCAATTTGAAGCAAAATACCCCTTTAACCTCGCTGACTAGTCTTGGTTCAAAATAAGTCCATAACCATCAGGTATGTATTCCACCACAATATCAATATATTGACATATCTTTTCATTTGCAGATAACCTAATGAGAACATTCTCCATTTCCCCGACTACTTTCACATTAGTTCTGTCTAATTGAGTAACTTCCCAAGAAGTAGGTTTAAGCTGTCCATTAATCCTTTTGCAAACTGCAAGTGGCATAACATTTACTGATGATCCAGAATCTACCAAACAATTATGCACCTTATGATTCAAAATTTCCAAAGTCAAAAGGAAAGGTGGGGTTTTAAACCTAGTTTTCCCTTCCCCAATTGCTTCAACAACTTCCTCCATAGGTTGGTTTTCTGTGGGCAGCTCTTCCTCTGGTTCTTCAGGTTTTTTTATATTTTCCTTGTCATCACCTACTTGGTCTTCCATAGGATTAACAAACATTTTGATTTGCTTTGGACCTTGATTAGTAATAGTGACTTTAGGTACCTCACCATCAACATTGTTCTTTGGTTGTTTCTTGACATTCTCTTGCAATTTCTTGATCTTTGAAAGCATTGAATTGTCTTTATTCACCAAATCTAGGCCTTTTGTTGTCATTTTTATTTTTAGTATCCCATCAGGTTTCAGAATACTTCTTTCTGTATCAAAAAGTGAGACACAGTCCCATAAAAACATGGTATCATTTTCTTGTTTTTCTGTGGTTTTACTACCCTTTTCCTCTTCATCACTCTCCTCAGTTAATTTAGAATCCAACAGCTGATTCATTACCAATGTCATTGAATTTATCCATTGAGGAAAAAAAAAATCAGAATGGGGTTGTTGGTGGAAAGTACAAAAATTATCCATACCTACCTCTGTTAAATTCATCGATGCCGGACTGTATGGAGAAGGTTTGGATTGGTTGTTATCCTCTCTTCACTTGTAATACGGCTTATATGCTTTTTGAGCTTCCTTTTCTTTCTCCAAATATATTATTCTGTTGGAAAGCTTCTGCATCATTTTTAAAATCCCCTCAAAATCATGTGATTGCTCCTCTTTAGGTTTAGACAATAATAAGGCTTTCTTCCCAAAATGTTTTTCTCCAGATTGCTCAGGATAATCTTCTATAATTTCCTTTTCAGCCTCTACTCTTTCAACTTCTTCATAATTCTCTGATAATGTAGGATTAACTTGAGGTTTTGTGAACATAGCCAAGTCAGGACCTAAAGCTGATGTATAATACTCAATCAGAACCTTGTCATAGGGCTTATTAGTTACAGAGAAATTTTTAAGGTAAGCAGAAAACCTTTGAGTAAAATTATGTACCTTTTCCTTTCTTTCTTTATTCAAAGCGCCTAAACCTTTCATTAGTGTTTCATGTGTCTTTTGGGATGCATCTTTACTTTGAAAATCCTTTCAAAGGTATCCCAATTTGGGATTGAGTTTGTAGGAAAACCAAAATACCATGAGGCTGCTGCTCCTTTAAAGGTATGCAAAAAAAGTCTGCAGACTACATCTTCATGTTCTCCATCTTTTAGTCCTTCTATGGCCAAGTAGAAACTTTGCAAATGGTCATCTGCTAAAATCTTCTCATTTGGGTCAAACTTGGGCAGCATCTTCTCAAAATATTGAGGTAATTCATGCAACGGAGGTGCTAAGTTTAGAGGTGATCTGGCTTTCCAAGCAGGTGGTGGATTTGGTGGGTTAGGTGGCTGATTTTCATTTACGCCTGCCATGTGTTAGGGTGGAGAGTGAGGAGGTGAGTGAGCAGGAGTATGGATAGGTGAGCCATTAGGTGTATCAGGGCCTACTTGATTCAAAGGCTGAACAACTTCCTGTAATTCTACTTCTACTAATTCTTCCAAATCTCCAACCAACACTGAATCTTCCCAGATGGGACGATCTTTCTTCTTGTATTCTCTTCGGGGTAAATTAGGGATAGTGGGTAATCCTCCAATACTCTTCACATATGCTCTAGTGTGTCTCCCCATATCATTAACAACTTCATTGTCTACATAATACAAATGTTCTTTCCACTTCTCTTCAGGATTCAGATTGGGAAATAAATTGCTTTCAAAATTATCACTGGTGGAGTAATTTCGAGGAAATGGGTTTCCTCAACCAGCCATGCACTGGTGGCCCTCCTTCTAGCGCCAAAAACTATTGAGAGCTAGAAAATCATAGGAAACAACAGCAAGGGATTCTCCCCAGTCAACGTTCCCAACTAGCCCGTGACTGTTTGGTATGGGGAATCCGTCTGGTTTGTGGTCTAGCTACCGTAGGTCAAATAACAAAAATAAAGGGTTTTACTGGTTGCAACCCGGTCCACCATGTGTATTTTTGTGTTTTTAACTTTAAGTATGATATGCAAGTGCCTATCTAACATGCATATTGATAAAGAATACGAGCAGTGATCACAATGTGATGCACAGGTTCTTACCTCTCGTCTTAAACTCTCTCGCATCTGAATCACACACAACAGAAAAAAAAAAAAAAAACTAACTAAGTTGTCCCTAGGGAGCGAGATTATCATTTAATGAGTAATGTATTACTGTTCATGTATTAAGATAAATAAAATGTAGTTGTTCTTTGAATCAAAACACATAAACATAAATAAATATATGCACAACAAGATAGCTCATTGTTTGTTAAGACATTCATTACTCACAGTGGAAATCATCATAAAATAAACCAGAGAACATTCATACAAGAACATAGTTTCAGAAAGTTAGAACGATCTCACAGTTAATGAAATATGGCTGAAAATGAAATAGTTCCCCTTCAGCATCATTCATTGCACAACATTTGAACATTCCATCCAAAACTTTCTCCAACAAGCAAAATTATAATTATATTATTGCAAAACGAAATAGTTCCTCTTACAACAAGTTTTTCACAAGTCTCACTGGGAAAAGGCCTCTTCTCTATCTAACTCTCCTATAATTATTCAAAAGGAAAAAACTTTTGGGCTGCCCCCAAATGACCCCTGGGCTTCCCCAACGTTTCATCTCCCACAATTGTCTCATATTTAGTGCTTATACAATTTACAATATATTACATTTAATCAAACTAATAAAGCACTTAAGTGGAGGGCCCTGCTTGATTGTTTAGGAACTTCTTCCTTGCTAAGGCTTCTAATGCAATGTTCTCCAACTCAGAAGGCTCAAGAAAATGAATATTAATTTCAAACTTTGCATCTTGATTTTTAATCACTTCAATCCTGGCTGAGCTTAAGCATAGTTGATCTTCCAGTAACTGCACACTGACCATTGAATGAGCTACTTCATCTTTCAAGATCTACTCATCCAGGACCTTGACCTGTTGAATTCTCTGTTCATCATCTTGATATCTGTTCTGTAATATCTCTGTGAACAGGTCGTGGTATAGAAATGTGTCTATTCTCTGCTCAGCAGCCACTTGACATCAGTTGTAAGTGATCAACAGTCTTCTACAAAACTCGATGCAAGCTCCTTTCGTTTTCTTTACAGCCTTCTTAAATTCTTCCACTGTGTTTATGGAAAACTCTAACAAGTCATAACCTTGTTTTAAGCCTTGATGATCCTTTGTTAGTAAGTCTGCAGGGATCTCCTCATTGGCCTCCAATCTTGCTATTCTTCCCGTCAGGACTTCTAAAATGTCCTGAGACCTATCTATGAAATATGAAGAAGTCTCCAAGAGTTCTTCTAATCTATTATCTACCTGTAAAACTCTGCATCTCTCTTCTTCTATGGACACCTGCAGCCTATGCATTTTGCTTCTTTGTGTTAAGACATGATCTTTGAAAGGCTGAATGGTGATCTGTTGTTCTTTGGCCTCTTCCAAAGATGTTGCTAGTGAAGCAATTTGTTCTTTAAAATATGTTGCTTGCACCTGAGATTGTTTCTCCGTTTCTTTCAAGGTAGCCCTTTGTATTTCCAGCTCCCCAATCTTACTTTGCAGTTGGTCTTTTTCTGCATGAAGACCCTCATATGATGTTTTCATCCCATCCTTTTCTATCATTAGCTCCTGATATTCCTGCTGCAATTTTTCTAAGGTTTCCTGGGAAACTTCCAAAGAAATCTTGTCTACTTGGAGGGACTGAAGCTCTACCTTTGAGGACTTTGCTTCACTTTGCATGTCTTCAAACTTCCTCTTTAATTTGTTGCCTTCATCTCTCTCCTTTTTCAAAGTGTCTCTCAATTGGGCAGCAATTTTCCTTGATTGCTCAAGGTCTATCATTATTCGATCCACATTATCTTCAGAGGCGTGGATCAATGTTGCTCCAGCTCGGATTGTCAGTATCGGGTCTTTGTCTGTCCCATGGTCTTTGTCTGTCCCATGGACCACGGTTTTATCATTTATCATCCTCCCTGACTGCCCGCCAGTTTCAACTTTCTTCTAAGTCCTCTTCACAATTCTTTTCCTTTCTCTGTCATAAAAAATGGTACTGAAGTCTGGGACTTCTTCCCCTTTCTTTTGTAACTTCAAAAGGGATCAGTATTAAGCCAGAAACAACAACCTACCCTAAAGTGCTTCCAGCAATTGCAGCAGGGTCTTGGGAATCAAGATTATCTTGATCTTGCACTTGAGTTTCTGCAGGGTCAGAAGTTTGTTGCTCTGTCATTGGTCCTGTCAGTTACAGCCTTTCCGCTTCCTGCTTCTTAAGCTCTTCATCCTCTTTCTTTTTTCTTTCTTCTTCGTCCCTCTTGGCAGCTTCCTCTCCACTCTTAGCTACTTCTTGTACAGCATTTTTCTTTTCTTCTTCCCGGCTTCTAAGCCAACTTTTTTCCTCCTCTGCTAGTCTGCTAGCATATTCTTCTCTTTTCCTGGTCTCCTCTTCATCTGTTTCTTCTGCTCAGCCTGGCCATTGCCACCTTTGGTGGTGATCTTCTTTTTAATGCAGTCATATTTTCTGCATTTCTGAAAGTTTCTTCATCTTTATCCCAATGGTTTGTATATTCAAAATGCACATTGGCTTCCTTGCAATGCTCCGCCACTTTACTCTAAGAATCATTCCTATGGAAGCTCATTTCTCCAAAGTGAAATTTCTCTAGTTCTTGTACAAACTCATCAGCTTTTTTTAATTTTGAAAACTTATAACTTCCCAATCTGAACAGTATGGGAGGATAAGTTGCCTTCTTGTGCTTGAACAAAAAACTCCCTATACCATCCAAGAAAACCTGCCTCATTACTTCTTTGTGTACCACATAGTCAATGGCATATTTGGCAAGCAAGAAAGGTGCCCTGGAGCAACCATACATTCTAATACATCCCATCCTCAGTCAATTAGTAATTTGCAAACTCTTCAATGACTTTCAGTGCTTCTTCAGACACATAATTGCATTCTTTCAAGAAAATCAACGTATACAAGGGCATGATAAATTGTTCACACACTTCTCAATAATGATTGTAGTATTTGTGTGCCCATAATGGCTTGTAGGTCGTGTACACAGGGGTTCTGTCCCTGTCCCATATGCACCTTAGGTTAGGGAATGGCTGATTGCACAGTATACAATCAATCAATATGGAGCTCATGTAGAACTTAGATTTTTTTTGGGACACCCCTCCCAGCACTGAAGCAATGCAAGCCAATATACTGTTAGACACAACATTTTCCCATTTGAACATAGTCCCTTCGGTGGGTACATAGAATATGATAGGAACACATCCTATCTTAAAACTTCTTCCGTGGGCTCTCCCAAAAATTCTATTCAACATTAACGCAATAAACTTGTAAGGGGTCCTTAAAGTAGCTGTGTCATACTCCCCTGATGGTCTGGTTCAGAAATTATTACCAGGTACCATCATTCTTTTTATAGTTTCAACCAGGTCTAGGTTAATCTCCTTCATCCAACCTTCAGTTAGGTAAACCTAGGCTACTGGTAAGGGGTAAGCTAATGATACATAACCAGGGCTGTAAGCAGCATAGCCCTACTTGTTAGTGTTGGCCAGAATCATGGTAGTCACGTCTGCCCTAGGCAGAATCCATCCAATTACTTCTGAGCATGGGAAAATCTCAGGCCTGGTAGCTACCTTCATTAAGGTAGATTTTCCAATATTAGCATATATTGTTACTTCTTCAAAACCGGTGTCAAGCACTTCTTGGTGTGAAATCAGTCTGTAAATTTCACCCCACTTGTATCCAGGTTCTACCCTGGTGGTGCATCTAGTGTCTTCGTAAATGTATTCAATCTTTGTGATAACCTCCACCTCAGGTTCTTCTTCAACTATAGGAGCTTTCTTTTTCTGCCTCTTTGACATCTTGTCTTCAGAAAATTTTCCCTGTCATACAACAAAATGTCTTTTAGGTCTTATTGAGTTGTTCAACCAATATTCAAAGAATGAAGACAAAACTACATAAGCATTTACCTCAGCCACGTTAGTCATGACTGAATCCATGTAAAATATAGAACCATAGCTAACTATCAAATACTCTTGCACAAGATAGGTTTACAAAAAATCTTAGATCCTGCCCATGACTAAAAATTAGCATGATCAACCAAAAAAATCATAGCTTCGCTAACATTGTAGAATTTCTCCTAGCAAAGAAACCAGCCTAATCAAAACTACATCCTCGGCATTATCGACCTCAGAATAATATGCCATCACTTCCTATTCAAAATAAATCTCATCAAAACGAGGCATATCCTCAAAACTGTGACCCTAGTCTCAAACACGTGAGCAACCAAATCACCCAAAAAACAAACCCTCCAGCATTTTGAGAAAACCAGGGTAAGTTCCTTCCCACTACAAAAGAAATGAAAACCCCCCCCCCCCCCTCGGACGACCATACGCAAACCAGGAAAAGTCGGTGCAGACAGCGTAACACTCATCTGCACCAGTTTCCTAAATAGTCAGGAAATAATCAAAAAATCATAATGGTTCCACAACATTCATCAAGGAGAATGAGAACCCCCCCCAGCTACTAACTTTCAAAATGAACCACATATACGCTGATAAAACCACAACCTTGTGCCCAATTGAGCACGGCAGGAAAAAACCCAACCAAGGACGAAAACCCTAGTTCAAAACTCAACTGAAAGGGGTAGAACATAGTTAGCCTACCTGGAAAGGAGCTGTGCAGTCAACAAGGAGAATCCGATGGCTTCCATAGTGACACCACCTATGAATGAGCTCCCGACAGCTAAGGTACAATGCCTAGTTCGATACGATAATGACAGCGCAGGCGCGGTTTCATAGGAAAAATAATAGAAAAGAAACCCCAAATCCGATATATATATATCCTCGTGAAAATAAAACCCTCAGCGGGAAAAACAAACCAAATCGGTCGGCGGAACCACTAAGGGATCGGCATCCAAAATGCTAATGGGCCGCAATGGCGAAAAACAAAACAACTATGAACTCCGTAGTGCTAAGAGATACATCGGCAAAAAAATCACTAAAAAGCAATTCATATCGGAGCTTAAACAAACTATCACCTCGGACTATAAGTTTGTTAGATCGCCGCAACGGTGGAAGCTATAAAAGCAAAAAGTTTCGTAGACCAGTAAAAAATCAGGACAAATAAAAACAAAGCTTAAGTGAAACATCGACAAAGGGGAAAACCATCACACAGGAGTTTAGTCTGTTACAGAGCTGCAACGACGGAGCGCAAATACACTAAGGCTTTCGCAAAACAAAACAAATGGTGATCAGAAAGGATCAAAACCTCCGTCGTGGTGTTCACAATTTCTCATCCGAAATGGCGGAAATATAAAGCACTAGTGCTCTGACAATTATCAAAAAAAACACCGACAATAAAATATAAACGAGAGTGCATCGGTGGAAGATAGAGCTTTGGATCGGGTCGTCATTCTACTGCACCTCCGCAACGACGGATGCGTAGTTGACTATGGTTTCGATTTCATAGTTTCAACAAATTCTGATAGCGGGATAAGAAATCACTATAAGCCATATTCTAGACCAAAGGCAACACCAGCATAAAGATATTCATTCAACAGTCAAGAATGAAAATTGCAGTAAAATCAAGAAATCCCAACAAAACTAAGCAAGACAAATTTAAAAGGAGGGTCCCAAATTTTTTAGAGATTTGGGAAATGGTTGCAGTTGCAACACATCCTTCACAATCAGAAAGTGCACCCTCCCTTAGTCAAAATATGCCTCTTTTGGGTTATGACAGCTTTCTACTTTTCTCGGGTCATAAAGAAACTTTTTCTTTCCTTCAAAAAATTTCCTACTTTTCTCTTACATCTTTTTTGAGATCCATAAGAGCAAACTACACCCTCCCCTTTGAAATAATTTCCTACTTTTACCTCTTTCTTATTTTTACTGCTTTTAGGAAACTTCCATTTATTCTCATGTTTGCTTTTGTCATGGACTTTCTTATTTTTACCAAGGCAAGTAGACTAGATTTCTCCATTGTGCCCTCCTGACATGGCAGCCTTAATTCCACATCATTATTGTGCATAATAAATAAAATTGTTGAGATAAAATTAAATACATGCCTTAAAACAATTATTAGAAAAATTTATACTATGAGGAATAATTAATATCAATTTTGAGCCCCTAGGAACTTAGCATGGTCAACACTTTTTAATGGTCAATTTGAGGGGACATGACATTCCTCCCCTCCCAAATCTGCTTGTCCTCAAGCAGAAGCACTCTAGAGTGCTACAAATTTGTTCATCATGTAGGTGAAATGGAGCATGAATCCATTTTGTAAAAAGGTTGACTTTCTCCATCAATCCATCATGTAAAGTTTCTCCAAAACAAGCAATGCCAGGGTCCCATTGCTTGCATTGCACCCCCTTCAGTGAGAATTCCTTGCCACACAACTTATCAAGTGAATTTATTCCTGGATCCCATTTCCTCAACTGTAAGTATCCAAACATTAGAATCCAACATACAAATTTATCATCACAGGAAATGACATTCATGCTGTGGAAATCATACCACTGCACTAAAAACTGGAAATTATCAATGCAAAGTTGGAAATCTATTAGACTTCCCCACCCAACATAAAGTTCCTTATGTGCTTGATGCACATCAGCATTGAATATCATAATTATGTTGCTGCAAATACATTTGTGTGAGTCCCATGTCCAACCCCAATGAGTATAGGCATCATTCAAGCAACAAGGATTCCTAAACTGCTCACAATAAGATGATGCATCACAATTATCTCCACAAATGCAAGCAGGAAAAATAAATAAGTGTCCCATCATCCAATCTGAGAGGGTACTGACACTCCAACCCAAAGTTCCATGTGAGCACTTCCAATGGCTCAACTCTCTGCCACTGGTCATAGGGTACAAGAATCCATCCAACTGTGTGTATTTCCTCCACCAAGACCACTTGATGCAAGATGTTTTTCTTATCAATTCCTCTTAATAGTTTGATTGCTCAATTGATTTCCACTGCTCGTGAGCAGAAATTTTTCTGCAAGAAGAATCCATGTGTGACATGTAATCTTCCACCCAATCCACATGTGGTTGAATGGCAGCAAGTGAAAACAATATGTTCCTATGTTCGGCATTATCGGCCTCACTGTAAAGAAGAACCATGTGATCTTAGGATTTCTTTGGCAGCAGATGGTGCTAATCCATTTGCACAGATGAAATCCATTTACACGGTGTGGCCTATTTTTGTTATCAATAATAGCATTCCTCCATGGTTGTCAATAAAGAGGGAGCACATAATGTTGTCGATGATTATTCTAGGTTTTATTGACGAAAATTGTTTTATTTATAATGTAGTTGTGGCATCTCATTTGTCATAATATGTATCTT
>LPNX010317691.1:33522-41022 GCA_001517045.1 Pseudotsuga menziesii | reverse complement strand
TCGTCGTCGGCGTCATCATCTTCATCATCGACGTCATCTTCATCATTGTCTTCATGATCATCATCAACATGCACATCATCTTCATCATCATCGTCATCATCATCACCGTCTTCCTCATGATGATGATACTCATCATCAACATCATCATCACCTTCATCATCATCTTCATCATCGTCGTCGTCATCATCGTCGTTATCTTCATGATCATCGTCGTCATCATCATCATCATCATCATCACCATCATCATCTTCATCATCACCGTCATCATCATCATTGTTGTCACGATCAACATCATCATCATCATTGTCATTGTCGACATCATCATTGTCATCGTCTTCATCAACATCATAATCATCACCATCATCATCAACATCATCATCATCAACTTCATCATCATCGTCATCATTATCATCGTCATCCTCATGATGATGATAATCATCATCATCATCATTGTCATCGTCGACATCAAAATCATAATCTTCATCATCGTCATCATCATCATCGTCGTCATCATCATCGTCATCATCATCATCGCCGTCGTCATTTCATCGTCAGCCTCAAGATGATGATAATCATCATCATCATCATCAAGATCAATATCATCATCGTCATCACAATCATAATCATCATCATCATCTATGTCATCGTCGTCATCAACATCATCATCATCATCAACAACATCATCAACATCATCATCATCATCAACAACACCATCATCATTGTCATCATCGACATGAACATCATAATCATAATCATCATCATCAACATAGTCATCATCATCATCATCATCACCATGCTCACATGCTCACATGCTCAACTTTTCAATCATCCTTCAAAGCTATATTTTCATTTATCCAAGATAGGGATGTGTCATTATGTAGATGGTTCTTCCCTCATTAATGTGAAGGTTCTTTATTCAAGTTAGGATGTTTTTCTTCCTCTTAGGTTTGCATCTCTTTATTGAACATATATTTGGGACCCATAGTTCTAGAAGTCAAGGACTCTATTAGATATAAGAAGTATTTCAAGGATACGAAAAATTCCTTTTATTTTATTGGCTATATCAAACAATTTCCTTCTCATCACTTTTTGATTGAAATTAGGTTTTCCAGTATTATGCATTTTTTTTGAAAAATTAATATTTGAAGTAAACTAAGTTTTACTTATGATGATGATGACGTTGATGAAGATGATGGTGATCATCAGCATTTCCATCATCATCACAGTCATCATCGCCATTGCCATCATCATCATGAGGATGACGATGATGGTGGTGATGACGATGATAACGATGAGGGTCATGATGACGATGATGATGACCAATGATTAGGTGAGATTGTAGGGATTACTTGAGGTTGCCATCATCATCTTCATCTTCAAGGGTTTCGTTGTAGGGATTAGGTGAGATCACCATCATCATCATCATATTATAATAAAAAATACTATTCCTAAGTTAAAAATACATATATTAAAAAATACATATAGCTAAGTTAAAAATACTATGCCTAATGAAAAAATACTATTATGGCAATTTATATAATATAAAATAACATATAATAAAAATAAAATACATATAATATAAAATAATATATAATAAAAATAAAATACATATAATATATAATAATATATAATAAAAAATGACAAGTGTATTTGGACATTGTCGCGACTCGTTTTGGACAGTTCAGTTCAATTTGGAGGTTTTTGTGAATTTGGGAGTAGGTCCAGTGGAGCACAGGGTTCAAAATTAGAGCTCACAGTTGATAATTGGAGCTCATGGTTGAGAATTGGAGCTCACGGTACAAATTTGAAGCACACGGTTCACGTTTTGGATTTGGAGCTCATGGCTCAACAGGTAAGCATCATGACCTCCTTTTTTTGGGCATGCTGTGACAAGGGTTTTTGGGCATCCTGTGACAAGGGTTTTTTGTGCATGCTGTGATGTTTGCTCCTTTCTGTCGATTTCAAAAATCGGCGGTCCAATATTGACTTGCCTTAAGGGGGAGGGGACCCTATGCTATATAATTTAATACCATCAACTGCTCACTTTGGCAAGCTGCTATGGCACCTCAAACTCATAAACCCGTTTCCCAATAACCAGGGTTGGGGTTTACCATAAGCACCCCAATTGGTCATTCCATTCCTTAACATGCGGAACCAGAGCCTGTACTTCTGGCCTTAGAAGAGTTAGTTAATGAGTGTTGTCTTAGAACATGGCTCAATCAATATGCTCACATCCAGCTCCAAGCCATAGATCAGCAGCAAAGTCTCATCTCTGTGATGTTTGTTGTGTATTCCAAACTGGACAGGGGAAACACATGGATTACCAACATGAGGGAAAGCCATTGAATATGCTAATGCTTGGACTATAATAGACCAAGGAGATGTACTAGAAATATTTGCCTTGGCTTGTTGATTTCACTGTTAAGTTGAATGTAAATGACAAACACAGAGGAGCACTAAGCAAGCTACAACACTTTGTACAAATTCAAATGAGTATAGATATAATGATGTTAGTTCCTTGAGATCCTATAGAGTGCATGCTTGGTTGCTCTATAGGTTCCAAATATTTAGGTTCCTCATTAGATGCTTCACTAGATGAATCATATATGGGGCCCCCAAAACTATGATTATTGATTTCAAATATAACATCCAACTCTTCATGAAATGGATAAATGCATGCATTTTCCATCTCATCATCAAACAAGGGTTTGCCTACAAAATATTCCTCATCAGAATCTCAACAATATGGACCATCTAATTTAGATTCTTTGGATGACGTAATATAATAGGAGAATGGGTTCTTTCATAACTAACAACCCAAAGGGTCTCTGTCTATAATGCCTGCTTCTTCACCAACTTCAATCTGTCCTTATCAGCTTTCAAACATGGGTTTTCTTCGTTGTGCATTCATTTACATTGATCAGCTAATGATAGACCCAATTTGACAGTTTCAGCTAACCCGCATTTTACCCATATTGGCTGATATGGATTCTGAAGTCTGGGCAGTCTAAGCGTTACAATTGCTAGTGTATGCATCCAATACTTGCTAGTTACTTGATCACTATCAGGGAACAACTTCAGCTCTATCATGTTAACCTTACTTCATCCAGCTAAAATCAGATCACATATTCAGAGAACACAATACTAAGGCTGATAGCTTATTCAAAGAATCATTAACCTTGGCCTTAGGCCATTTTCAGTTTACCGAATTCACTAATGGTGAATGTACTGATCAGGGCACTTTCCAGCTTTTTTGGCCCTTAGCACTTGAGTCTTTTATGTGCTATTGCTATTGACATCCTTTGGATGATTGAGGTGGATGATCCCCTCATGTTATTGATCTCTCTTTTTTATTGCTTCTTTGGATTAGCTACTTCAGTATTAAACTTGAATTCTCTGTCTGTTGGAGGTTAGTGATGTGGATGTAGTCAAGATTCCTAGATTATAGGTTTTACCTTTGAAGATTTGTCTAGTATTCTTGTGAAGTTGATCAATTGTCATCTGTCTACGGATGATGAACATAGTTGTATCTATTCTGACACCTTTGTGTCGGATATTCGACGACGATTTAAATCTTTTTTTATCGGCATTCTTTTCAGTGATTGTTGTCTGACACATCCGTGCAAAATGCTGGATGACATCGGATTCTGACGTCGGATTTCGGGTTCAAATCCTATTGTGTAAGGGAGGTTTAGATAAGGATTCGAGTTCCACCATAGCCACACTAGTTAGAGTTTTTTTTCTCACATGTATGCTCGGTCTACTGGAGAAGGATGAAAAACGGTCGCTACCCCGAGCAGGATTGCCGAGCCATGTTTTGTTATAAGCAAGAAACTAGAACCTAACCCCTAGATCATTGAAGATCATTATAAAATATTAAATTTTTTTCTACATACCTGTTAATATCATCGTCAAACAAAACTGTCCACATGAAATATATCTCACAAAAGATAACAAGTGTTTAGCCAAGCAACGGTGATGACTCGTGGTATTATGCCTCACAAGTTTGCGTTGTTGCAACCCCATGAAACATAATACCATGAGTCGTCGCCATTATTAGCCAACACTTATTAGCTATTTTAGAGTTAGTGAATTGAAAGTGGCTAAGTCAACACAAAAAAGAAAGGTAATAAGTTTGACTAAATAAACTATTTTGATAATTGTACCTACATCTTCCGCTATTTTGATAATTGTACCTAATAAACTATTTTGATAACGAAGACAATTCTTGGTATTTTTTTTCACAAGTTTTCCATGTTGCAACCTAATGAAACATAATACCAGGAATCGTTACCATTATTAGCCAACACTTATTAGCTATTTTAGATTTAGTGAATTGAAAGTGGCTAAGTCAACACAAAAAAGAAAGGTAATAAGTTTGACTAAATAAACTATTTCAATAATTGTACCTACATCTTCTTTGATGGGGCTTCAACCAATCAAATTGGAGGTATAGGTGTTCATCTTTTGATCACCCAGGACCACTATTTTTGCTTCAAAGTAGGTGTTGGTCTGAGTACAAACACCAAATTTGAACTACTTTCTTTATGGGCTCTCCTTTATTGTGCTAAATCCATGGTCCTTCCCACTCTGCACATTCATGGTGACTCCACAGCCATCATTAATTGGTTCAATAGAAGATCAACACTAACTTTACATGCAATTGATGGCTGGTGTCAACGTATCCATGATATGGAACCTTAATTCATCCAGCTAAAAGCAGTTCACATATTTAGAAAACACAATACTAAGGCTGATAGCTTATCCAAAGAAGCATTAACCTTGGCCTCAAGCCATTTTCAGTTTACTGAATTCACTGATGGTGAATGTATTGATCAGGGCACTTTCTAGCTTTTCTAGCCCTTAGCACTTTAGTCTTTTATGTGTTGTTTCTATTGACATCCTTTGGATGATTGAGGTGGATGACCCCTCATATTACTGATCTCTCTTTTTTATTGCTTCTTTGGATTAGCTACTTCAGTATTAGACTTGAAATCTTAGACTGTTGAAGGTTAGTGATGTAGATGTAGTCAAGATTCCTAGATTAGAGGTGTTACCTTTGAATGTTTGTCCAGTATTCCTGTGAAGCTGATCAATTGTATTCCTTAGGGTTGCCTTAGGGTCAAAAATTAGTATGGGAAAACAAGTTAGCATTTCCTTAGGGTTGAAAATTAATATGGGAAAACAAACATCATCAAGACAAGCTAAAAGGAATAAATCAACAAATATTACAGACTGATATAAATGTATTTAAAACATTCTTTTCATTGCTGAATGTACCAAGTAGCAGATCTGGAAATATCCGCTCTTCACCACCATTGATTAGATATATATATATATGATTGTCATAGGTTACCACTGGGAAAAATGCCTCTGAAGTGCTGGCTTATACAGTACAGAGTAGCGGTGAAGAGGTTAAAACGTCCACTCTACAAGATCTCCAAGAACTCAACATCATTATTTGTCCATTACTATAAAGGCATTGTACTAGAATATTTGTCTGGACTTGTTGATTTCATGGTGAATTTGAACATAAATGATAAACAGAGAGGAGCACTAAGAAAGCTACAACACTTTGTAGTAAATTGAATGAGTAGAGATATAATGTCTGGAGCAGTCTGCATACATCCTTCACTTAAATGATTTTAGTTCTTGGCAATCCTAACATCATTCAAGTGAAGGATGCATGCACACTACTGCAATATCATATTTCTCCAATAGGTGCTTACTTGACTGGAAATTGGGTTAGTTAATACTTTGCCATTAATGGACAATCATGAATCTTATGGTTTATGCTTTTGGTCTTGAAGCAAGTACTAGGTATCTTGATGTCCTCTATATTTTATTTGAACATTTTATGTCAATTTTCACTGTGTCTGATTTTTTTTGTCCCTCTTACAATTAACATGATAAGATGACCTTTGTGGTTTAGACAGTTGGTTCACTTTAGAATCAGCAAATATTACAAACTAATAAAAATGTATTTAAAACATTATTTTCATTCCTGAACGTCCCAAGTAGTAGATCTAGAAATGTCCGCTCTTCACCACCATGGATTAGATATATATATATATATATATATATATATATATATATATATGATTGTTGTAGGTTGCCACTAGGAAATATTCCTCTGAAGTGCTGGCTTATGCACTTCAAAGTAATCCCTCATGTTGGCAATCCAAGCAATAGCATATTCAATGGCTTTCTGAAAGCCAGTTTTTCCGTTGTTCATCACTTTTCATAGGGCTATTCATGCCCAAAACTGCCTTTTAACCCTCCAATTTGGCCTACATTTAGAGGTACGCCTGTTCGGTGATGGATAAGTGCACAAGGGTGCCCAAGATGGTGAAAAAGGGTTGCTTCATACCCTTTTTTACTGCCAAATAGGTTTGTTTGTGCCCATAATTCATGTGGATGCTGCTATAAGGCATATGAATGAGATTTTAGGGTTTCTTTCACCCACAGATTTCTCATTTTCATAGCCAGAATTGCAAAGACCGCCTCCTATTGCCACTAACAATCATCTTTTATTGCTGCAATGTACCCAGATCTGAAAGTTGGCCTAATTATAGCTGATTTCAGATGCTTTACTATTTGTTGTGACCTTCAGAATGCTCCCAAAGTGCTCAGATTTGTCCCTTTGATGCTCATACTTGATTCTAGAGTTGTTTATGCCCATAGGACTACCCAACATTGCTCCTAGTGTGACATAGAAAATACCAAGTTTGTTCTTCATCATTAGCTTTAGAATCAACAAATATTACAGACTGATATAAATGTATTTAAAACATTTTTTTCATTATTGAACGTGCCAAGTAGCAGATCTGGAAATGTCTACTCTTCACCACCATGGATTAGATATATATATATATATATATATATGATTGTTGTAGGTTACCACTGGGAAATATGCCTCTGAAGTGCTGGCTTATGAACTTCATAGTAGCATAGAGGTTAAAACATCCACTCTATAGGATCTCCAAGAACTCAACATCATTATTTGTCCATTACTGTAAAGGAATTGTACTAGAATATTTGCGAGGACTTGTTGATTTCATGGAGAAGTTGAACGAAACAGAGAGGAGACTAAGTAAGCTACAACTCTTTGACGCGTGCACACATTGACTCGCACGAAAAGTGTTGTAGCTTGCTTAGTGCTCCTCTTTGTTTCTCATTTAGGTTCAACTAAACAGTAAAATCAACATGTACAGGCAAATCTTCTAGTACATCTCCTTTATACTAATGGAAAAATAATGATGTTAGTTCTCTGGAGATCCTGTAGAGTGGATGTAAATGTTGGCTCAAACTCATACAAGAGTTTGCATTAGTGTCCAACCAAGGTGGTCTATTATAGTCCACGGTATTTTGATGTCCTCTATTTTTTATTTGAACATTTTATGTCAATTTTCACCATGTCTGATTTTTTTTGTCCCTCTTATAATTAACACAATAAGATGACCTTTGTGGTTTAGACAGTTGGTTAGCTTTAGAATCAGC
>LPNX010317691.1:3796-33324 GCA_001517045.1 Pseudotsuga menziesii | reverse complement strand
GTGATCATTTGAAGCATGCTTACACTATTTTATACACCATTTCATGAGAGATATTACATGCTTGGAGGTTACTCATTGATCTGGTCCACTTGGAAGGTTGTTCGCATGGTTCATGCCCTATTTTGTGAAGAAGGATTTTGTATTCAGGGGCTGCTTTATAGATTGACTATTGTGCACATGGGTGGCATCTAGGGCCTACAAAGCAAGTTGTGTTTTACTCCAAATAGTGTTATGATGTATAGGAATCCTACAAACCTAATTGACTCGACAATGAAGTAGGTTTAGAGTCTAGATGTTTATATTTCTAGGTTAATTTTTTTTTTTTGAATTGAAGTGTCATGTGTGTGGCCTGTGGATTCCCACATTCACTTGGTCAATTTAGTACGGATTGGGATGAATTGACCATTTTGTTACCGATCCATTCAGTCATACCCTGATTTGCTTGGTTCGGTACCAAAATTGTCACTCCAATCGTTTCAAAGGCCGAGTTAGCTCGGTTGGGGGTCAACTCGGTTGAGTCAGCCACCTCGATAGAAAAACACTTGATTAAATCTACAACTATTATTGTTGAAAAGGGGTTAGACCAGTAAAAGGAAAAGGCAATGTTAGCAAAAGGAAATGCAAGCAATAAGTGAGAATGGAGAATTGTATGTAACTAAAAGAGGGGCATACATAAGAAATCTTAGGGCATACATAAATTTTTGCATACAATCCCATTAGTATCATAAATTATGGGAGAGATCATAAAAACATCCCTACACAAATATTAACCGATAAGTATGGTTTTGGTGTTTCATTTGGAGAATAAAATCCTATAAAAATAGTTGTTATTATGACTCTTAAAGGGTCCTAGATGAGATCTGTGCACTTTTAGGCAGTTCAACTTTCAAGCAAAATAAGCCATCAACAACAAGTATGTGCACCCTAGAAAACATGGAAAAGATCATAAAACATATTAGGTAAAATGGATAATCATCTACAACATCACAAAATCATTCATGGGAAAACTAAAAACCACTTAAAGGAGATATGTTCTTTGAAGGAGATAGTCCGTTAAAGGAGAACCTCCAGGTTTTGTATAGACATATATTGGCATAAATTGCAGTGTTATATGTGATGCATATGCATAACATATCGTCTCAAGCTTGAAAATGTTGAAAGGCTAAAGTACAATAGCCACAAGCATACATATGAAGCTTATGACGCCTACCCAATTCATGTTAGCAAAAGGAAATGCAAGCAATAAGTTAGAATGGAGACTTGTATGTAACCAAAAGAGAGGCATACATTAGAACTTTTAGGGCTACCAAATGCCCACACCTATTAACCAAACTCATTCTTGACAAGATTTTTCTTTAACAAGTTTTTGGCTTACAAGTCTTTCCAAGTTTTTTTTCTTATAAGTCTTTCCACGTTTTTTTGCTGGTATTTTTCTATGCTTATGCCAAAAAAAATTTGGCCACGATGCAGGTAGAACCAAATAGGTATTTGTCAGATCTGTCTTCCTCAAGCGAAGGGAGTTTGGGAAGGCTAGAGGAAAGTGAGACATCTAGTAGGTGTACACGGGCTAGATGAACTAAATGTCAGAAGATTAGAAGAAAATTCAACAAACGCATGAATTTTTTTCTCCAAGGAGGGGGGTCATGTTCCTATGATGATGAGATAGTGGAATACATCGACGTGCCCTTAAGGTACCAACACCTAGTGAAACAATGGGTGCCTAGTGATCTTCCTAAAGTAAACACTGATTTTTGTGTGAATGAGAGGATATATAGAATTGCACCGTCCTCATTGCATGGATTGGGCTTGTTTTTCATGGACGACATAAAGGTTGGATACGGTAGATGTATAGAATTAATGGAGTATGTTGGACCATGTT
This sequence comes from Pseudotsuga menziesii, assembly GCA_001517045.1. Classification (NCBI taxonomy): domain Eukaryota; kingdom Viridiplantae; phylum Streptophyta; class Pinopsida; order Pinales; family Pinaceae; genus Pseudotsuga; species Pseudotsuga menziesii. The sequence goes on along the minus strand of LPNX010317691.1, from coordinate 31,445 downwards.
ACAACTACAGTGATTGGATGATCCTGGTCCAATATACACAAAGTATGCGTAGATATGGGTTGTCAACGAATTATATACAACTGAAAGACAAAGCTCAAAATAAAGGAGCAACAATGTACATGGACGGAAGGCCAAAAACAACAGGTAATATTGTAGGGTTTATAAACAATACACAACCAGGGTCTACATTAAAGCAACCCAACTGCATATTCGAGTCACGTGAAGGAAACCGTGTCTTTGTATGTGCAATGAAATCAATAGCTTCTGGCGAAGAACTACTTATTGATTACAATTTAATCGTGTAGATACAAACAATATTAGTATGGTTGTGATGCAAAAAACAATTTAACCACCCTTTTATTAATTATTTTAATGTCCATAAGAACTTTTGTTAGCATATAATTGAAATTATATACTTTTCATGTTTCCTTATGTAACTTTTAGTATGTTTTTGATGCAAGGTTCTCTCAGGGGCACCTCCATCTCCGTAGATGTTTGTCAACCTGAGTCAAGGCATCAGGTATACATCAATATTGCCAATGTAATATTAAATTTAGGATGGACATACAGATACGTTGTTATGTATTTTCATTAGCATATTAGGTTCGTTTATATAATATTATTGATTTTCCATGCAGAGTGTTGATCAGGGAAGCCAACCGGCTATTGATCAGCTGACTACAGCATCAGGGCAACAGCCAAACATGAATGTAATTCTCCATTTCAAATACTTTAAAATCGTAAACATGCATATCGTGACGCATTATGTTTATTTTGTTATGTATTATTTCATTTTTATGGTTGCGTTCATGATAGTAATGTTGTCTACCTTTTTTGCAGATTGACCGAGGAAAGTCCCCATCTTTTGATCAGATGACTGGAGACTCGAGGCAACCATTTAACCTAAATGTAATTCCACATTCTAAATACTTCAAAAATGTACACATATAAAACATGCAGTATAGTGTTTATTTCTATTTTTGTTCTGTATTTGTTAGCTTATACATATTGCGTTCATTGTGATAATGTTCTCTACTTTTTTTGCAGGTGACTGATCGAGGTAAATCCCCATCTGTTGATCAGACCATGCCCTTGGCTAGGCATCAGGTAATACTAGATGTAATCCCTAATATAATTATTTTCACACACTATATTTTCAAAGACTAAGCAATTTTTTATATATTTCAATTGCAGACAGGGGATTCCATTTATCAAAAGACGTCTCAAAAATATTTACAGAATGAGGTCTCTCGGTTGATGAGAGATAGTGAAATTAGAGAGTCTGCAGACCTGTTGAGGGTGCTACAAATGACAATGGAAAGACAAATGAGGAATTGATTCGTATGACATTCACAATTCCACTAATAGAAGGGCTCAAACAAAGGATTCAATTGTTGTTACAGCAACGTAAACAAGTGGACGTAAGTTATCAAATAAAAATGTAAATTCATTTATAAAAACTTTATAATATTTGATTTTATATGCTGTTGAACTTATATTACAATGGGTTTAATTTACAACGTGCTATGGAGATTATCAGTGGTGGTCAAGGCAATGTTGGTCCCAGTGACCAAACCACTCCATGTACACCGCATACTACTCCCATATTGTCCACTGAACAATCGGCAACACACTCTGCGACACCACTGAGGGCAGCGGAGGGTGCAGCCGATGTTGCCCCACCCACAACAGATGTTGCAGAAGAAGGGGTGGATGCAGGGCTAGATAGAGATGTGGAAGCATTTCCTAGATATTCTCGTGTGACTAGCACTGGTTCAATAAAGTGTACATTTTTGGTGAATGAAGAACTAGTTCCAATAAAGATAGAGAGGATTCCAGGTCATTATAGATTGTTCAATTTATTTTTTTATAATTTGTGTCCAATATACCGATAATATTTTCTAATGTTGACTAATGATGGCAATAATGTTTTGCAGGAAATGATATATTTTATAAACACATGAATGATTTGTCCTTGGAGATCTTCAGGCCCACCATCCGCACAATGTGGAACAAGCAGCCAAAAAATTTAAAGGATGATCTGATTAATTGCTTGGTTAGTCTATACGGAAAATTTACCTTTGATACATCGAAGGTACTACAGAAGGCTAGAAAACATCTAAAGATTGTCTGAGACCAATATAGGGTTCACCTAGAAAAGAACCCTAGCTATGAGTGCCCTCCAATGATTCCATCTATGAAGTGGAAAGCCCTGGTGGAATATGGAAAAGAGAAGGGCCTAAGAAAATCAGGAAAGATACCACCAGGTGGAACGGGGAGGTATGCAATACATTCCAAAATGTAGTGGTAAGCCTTATTATTACTAGTTTTTATATCAATTTTTGTACATCGACTAAAGTATTTAAAAACTTAATTAGGCTCTCAGACACATCTAAGGCCACAAAGGCAAGAATTGAAAAAATTGGCCAACACAAGCTTGGGCCTGGTGGTTACTCCAACTTGGTGGCCCGATATGTAAGTATCGCAAAACCCGAATCTGCATCCAAATATCATACAGATTATTATTTTTGTTTTGTTATGACAAAAGGCTTTAAAATTAATAACATCATGCAAATATGAAGGCCAACCGGTTCAAAGAATTGCCCAGTGCAGAATACATGAAGCTTGGCTTCGAACATGGCTTTGACGCTGTTGTTAAACACCAAAGAAGCTTGTCAGTGAATACTGCATGATCTTTTGTTGATCCATCTAGTGCCCAGGTATGTGAAAACTGTATAATTTAATGATAATTTATTAATGCTCATGCAATTTATTCCTTTTTGTGTAGGAAAGTAATGATCCCGTTCATGTCGAGGATGTAGTACATGACCAACCAAAGGAATATCATGCTTCTCATCCTGGTAATGAATTTATTAATGTGCTACTATTTTTTATAGACCATTGCAGATGATTAACATTATTTCTAATTCTACACAATTCAACTACAGAGCATGTAGCTGCAGATCATAACACGAAATAGGTTGGGCCAGTATGAGATAATGTTGAACATGTTGATGTGCACCATGGTAGGTAAAAACACACATTCGTAATGTTTTTTAAATGAATTACTTGTATTTATAAAAAATGTGGAAATTGAACCCAGGTGTTAGAACAATTACACTCACAAAAATTGCCAATTACACATGCAAATTACACACAAAGGAGACTGAATATGGAGCAGAACACTAATCTGTATTGAATAAGTGTACAATATCCAACCCTGTGAATTCATAGGCTTCCACAATAAATAATTACATGAGAGATTCGAATGCATTGGGATTCCATTCGAATTGGTCAAAAGCAGGCTTACTAAATCTAAGCAAATCGCCCATGGGTGCATAAAGCAACTTCCAAATCTGTCTAGGAGCTCACGAATTGGAAAAATAAATTAGGAAAGCTAATAGGTGATGGAAGGACAACTCATACATTCTTTTATTAGGAGAAAAGAGTGGAGGATGATGAGGACAAAAAACAAGTTAACTTCACCTAGTCAAACTTTCCCAATTGCCTTAAAACTCAACAAAAGCAGGCAATAAAGAAGAAAAAGCAAGCATGTGCTAGGAAGGCCCGGAATAAAGCAGAATTGATTCCAAGAGGTTTCCCAAGTGCTCCATGACTCATTTTTAGAAATTTTGACCACTTTGGACATGTGGAGGACAACTTGCATAAGGTGGAATATGGAAACTAGGCAAATAAGACAAAAATAGATTAATTAATGTCTAAGGTAGCTAACTATGGGTTGATTATTATAACACCTCCCTTTAAGCCTGAATTATGAGTAAAATATCAAAAAATTATAGGGCCTATCAACAAGGCTTAGTCACCCTTTACATACTGCATGTCCATTTAACCAAGGAAAGAGGCAAAAACCCAGTGGGAAAAATCCTCCCTTAAACATGGACAGTAAAACAAAATTTGAAAATCTTGTCATCAATCATGATTCACAACATGATCAACAATCCCCAGCAGTGATTTTAGATTGCTGAAATTCTTCTCACAAAAAACTTTGGTGAAGATGTTTGCTACTTGTTCTGAAGATGAACAGAAGAGTATTTGAATGGTTCCATCATGCATAAGCTGTCTGATGTAGTGCATATGGATCTCAATGTGTTTGGTTCTCTGTCTCTAAACTGGATCATTGTAGATTTGAATGGTACTCTGATTATCACAATAGATACTAGTTGAGTATTCTGATTTGAAGCCACACTCACCAAGTAACCCCTGCAACCATAGACATTGAGTTGCTGCATTTACAACTCCTCTGTACTTTGCTTCTGTAGATGAGAGTGCAATGGCACTCTGTTTCTTGCTTAACCAGCTGATTGGTCCTTCAGCAAGCATGAAGACATATCCTGATGTTGAATTTCGATCTGTGTTGTCACCTTCCCAATCACTATCAGTAAACCCAATCAAATCAAGATCATATTTAGCTTTGTAGAAGATCCCATGAGTCCTTGTTCCCTGAACAAAGTTAAGGATCCTTTTGGCTACTCTCCAATGGATCTCATGAGGATGATCCATGTATCTTGAAGCCACACTTACTGCATAAGAAATATTAGGTCTATTTTGTGTAAGGTACAGCAAACACCCAATCAATTGCCTATACAGTGTATTATTTACCATAGGAGAAGAATTTGCTTCTTCAAGCTTAACTCCTGAAAGGAAGGGAGTCTTTCTTGGCTTGAAATCTTTCATGTTGAACTTGTTTAGAAAATCCAAAGCATACTTGGACTGATGTACTTTTATTCCATGTTTGTTTTGAGCAATCTCGAGACCCAAGATTTGGCTCAATAACCCCAAATCAGTCTTAGAAAATGCATGGTTCATTGCATCCTTCAAGGAGGCAATTTCATCCTTTGAGCTTCCTTTAATGAGAAGGCCTTCTACATACAAGAAAATAATCATCAAAGAACCATGAATAAGCTTCAAATAAACATTAGTATCAGACTTGCACCGAACAAAACTCAATGACAGCAAAAATCCATCAATCTTGGCATACCAAGCCCTGGGGGCTTGCTTAAGCCCATACAACGATTTCTTTAGCCTGCACACAAGACATGGATTAGTAGCAAAGCCTTGAGGCTGCTGCATGTAAATCTCTTCAGTAAGATCTCCATTCAGGAAAGCACACTTCACATCCATGTGATGTACCTCCCACTGCTTCGAAGTTGCAATGGCTAAGGCTAACCTAATGGAGTCCATATTTGCCACTGGTGCAAAGGTCTCATTGTAGTCTATGCCATGTACCTATGAGTATCCCTTGGCTACCAATCTTGCCTTATATTTCAAAGGTGAACCATCAGCAACAAACTTGGTTTTGTAAACCCACTTACATTGAACTAGCTTCCTCAATGAAGGCTTTGTTTGTGCTCAAATTGATCAACTTGTACCCTTTTGAATCTTCAAAGTACCCAACAAATAGACACTCTTGGCTTTGGGGCTGCAAAGCCTTCCTCTTTTCTATTGAAATTCTATCCCAAGCCCTTGAGCCAAAAATCCTGAAAAGGGTCACATCTGGCTTGTGCCCACTCCATGCTTCGAAAGGAGTCATACCATCAAGCTGTTTATGAGGCACCCTATTCTAGATATAGGATGCATATTTTATAGCTTTGGCCCAAAAATTTGGTGGCAAATTATTAGCCTCCATCATGCAGGTTGCCATCTCTTTCAGTGATCTGTTCTTCCTCTCAGCAACACCATTTTGTTGTGGTGTGTAAGGGATAGAATGTTGCATTTGAATACCTGCATCTGCACAATATTGAATGAACTCATACTTGACATACTCACCACCATTGTCAGATCTGAGGACCTTGAGTTTTATCCCATACTGGTTTTCAACCAAAGCCTTAAATACTTTGAAGAGGCCAAAAACTTCAGACTTGTGTTTCAGGAAGTAAACCCAGCAGTACCTGGAAAAGTCATCTATGAATGTTAATGCATATTTGGCCTGACTCATTGACATATGGGGAAATGGGTCAGAAACATCACTATGGATCAACTCAAGAGGTGCAAAGGTTCACTCATGACTAGCTTTCTCAAATTTATGCTCTGGGTGTTTTCCTAAGATGCAACCTTAACAGACTCCTTTGGAAAACTTAATCTTGAGTAACCCTATGACCATTTCTTTTTCACTAAGATTAGAAAGATACTTATAGTTAAGATGGCCAAATATTTCATGCCAGAGCTTGCTTTCCACATTAGCATGAATCAGAAGAGCAGAGGGGTTTGAGTAGGGTAGGAAGTGTGAGAACATGTATACCTTTGAAGTGTGATTTGCAACTCCTTTTACAATGAATTTACCACTTGAGATCTATGTGATATCAACTTCATCAGGGGAGAATATGACCTTATTTGGAGACCCTGTGTGTGTCATCTGATACACTGATAAGAGGTTAGAGGCAAGACCTGGAACATACAATACATTGTTGAACTTACCATGGTCAAGATCAATCCTCCCTTTGCCCAAAATTTCAATGAGAGAGTCATCTCCCAGTACTATTGGTGGACCTTTCGACATGTCAAGTGAGGTGAATGCCTCCTTGGTCGAAACCATATGTCTTGAAGCTCCAGGATCAATGATGAAACTAGGTGAGCTTGATGTGCCAACAACCAATGCGTGAACTCTCTCTCTCTGTCTTCTAAATTTGATCCTCCTTCCCTCTTCTTTGAGCTATCAGGAAGGGAGATGCCATTCTTCTCTAAGAGTTGGGTCAGCATGTCAATTTGCTTCTTCATGCAGGAGCTTTCAGGATGATTGCCCTTACTGCAGTATGCACACTTGCTCATTTCTCCTTTGTTATTCTTCTTCTAGGGGTTCTTCTTGGAACCTTGGGGCTCCTCTGGAGACTTGTTCTTGTCTCTCTTTTGCTCAGGTGGCTTCCTAGCTTTCTTCCTGCCTTTTGAATCCACCCTTGAATCTCCAGCAACTAAATCTTGGTCTTTGGAAGGTTTGATGGTGCCCATCATCACCAATTTATCTTGTTCTTGTGTGAGAGATTCCATGAAATCTGCAAGGCTAGGCATTTTCCAGGCTCGAGCTGTCAACTTTGTGGCATGGAAGGTCAAGACAAACATTGAATAGTTAGGGCCAAGCTTCAATAGTATGGCCAAAACCAGTTGCTCCTCCTTCTTTTCAATTCCACACTGTTTTAGCTGCAAAACAAGGGCTTTGAACTTGGAAAAGTAGAGTTGCAGGGATTCGAAGTTGTTGGGACTCAAGGAGATCAATTCATTTTTGATTTGGTGTCCCCTCATCTCATCTGTCTTACCAAAAAACTCAACAAGCTTCTCCCATACTTCATTTGTGATGTTAATCCATCAAGATGGAAAAGGAGGTCTCTGGATATGCTCAGACACGGGAGACCATAGGCCTCATCCCTCCTGTTGTGCCATTTAATTTTCTCTGTAGCTGCATTGGGCTCTACTTCTATTTCCATAGTCACTCTGTAGAGGCCTTTTTCTATCAATAGTATCTCCATATCTGATTTCCATTCAAATAAGTTAAATGGAGTCAAGATGATCTTCTGAGATTGATCCATAGCTCAGAAATTTTCCCTTCAGTCAGCAGAATGCTCCTAGTCAATGATGTCAAACCTACAATAAAAAATTGGAAGGAGAGAAATTGATCTACAAAGGCTCTAATACCATGTGTAAATTCAACCCAGGTGTTAGAACAATTACACTCACAAAAATTGCCAATTACACATGCAAATTACACACAAAGGAGACTGAATATGGAGTAGAACACTAATCTGTATTGAATAAGTGTACAATAGCCAACCCTGTGAAGTCATAGGCTGCCACAATAAATAATTACATGAGAGATACAAATGCATTGGGATGCCATTCGAATTGGTCAAAAGCAGGCTTACTAAATCTAAGCAAATCCCCCATAGGTGCATAAAGCAACTTCCAAATCTATCTAGGAGCTCGCAAAGTGGAAAAATCAATTAGGAAAGCTAATAGGTGATGGAAGGACAACTCATACATCCTTTTATTAGGAGAAAAGAGTGGAGGATGATGAGGACAAAAAACAATTTAACTTCACCTAGTCAAACTTTCCCAATAGCCTTAAAACTCAACAAAAGCAGGCAATAAAGTAGAAAAAAAGACATGCGCTAGGAAGGCCAGGAATGAAGTAGAATTGATTCCAAGAGGTTTCCCAAGCACTCCATGACTCAGTTTTGGCAAGTTTGACCACTTTGGACATGTGGAGGACAACTTGCATAAGGTGGAATATGGAAACTAGGCAAATAAGACAAAAATGGATTAATTAATGTCTAAGGTAGCTAACTATTGGTTGATTATTCTAACAAAAATATAAATATATTAATGAAATATTTTGACATTATTGCAGAAATTCATTGCCCCTCGCCTGAAGTTCAACATTGCGAGCAGACTAGTAGGGATACCGATGATCAGATTCCTAAAGATGTGACTCTAACTAAATATTTAAAGAGAAGAAAAGTAAAAAGGAAGTGACTAAACAAATTTTGAGTAATTCTTATTTATAAAAAAAAAAATTAATGTTTTTTTCATTTCATGAATGAATGTTTGAATAAATGCTTTACTGAATTGTTTACTGATATATTTTTTTTCTGCCATTGACTAAATTAATGTTTTAATGAATGAGTTAATGAATGGTTTAATGAATGTTTTAAAGAATGATTTAATGAAAGCATTTTTCAACTATTGAGTGAAATAATTTGCATTTTTGATGCATTGTTATTTTCATTGTGAAATAAATTGTTATTTGCAAGTATAGGCATTGGATTTGGGGAGTTGAGAGTGATGTGAAGGGGGGGGGAGGGGCAAGCTTCCACCTTAACGTGGTTGGTCCTGTTTAGTAGAGAATATTAAATCATTCTCGAAACAGAGAGGAGCTCAATGAATGGTAAGGAAGAATACATTAAAAAAAATCTATTTCTATATTTTTGCTATGTAATTTTCACTATTGCTATTTGACTCCTCCATTGGAACTTGTTACAGATAGCGTTGAGAAAAATTTCAATAGTTAAGAGGAAAGAAATGGAGTTTTAATTAGATCGATGGCCTTATATACATAGTATTTTTGGTTATCCATGTTTTATCAGGTGATATATTCTTAACAATTAATTTACTTGAATAGTTGAATAGTATTGTAATTTACATTGTAATAGAATTGTACTTATTTAGATTGGTTTTTTTATTTTCATAAACAAACATAAATATATTTGATGGGTCCTAACATGAAACTATTGCAACGGGACAAAAAATGAAGTATGTTGAATGATGTTTTGAAAGGTAAAGCATAAGAAGACAGTGTGAAGATCCAGAAATCAAGGTATAAATATGTTTTCTTTTGTTTGATTGAGCTGTGTATTGGGTATTTATGCATGTGCACACACATACATTTAGTTGATGATGATGATTACCATACATAGAGGTGAACTTTGTTATATCTGATCTAAACAATTACCTTAAATATTTTGATTTATCATGATAACTGGCCCCTTGGTAATACTTTACCAATACCATATAGCTAGGACAACAAAATTAAATGTAGGCATTTCATTACAAGAAATTTGATAGGCATTTGAGTTTGATGGGAATATGAAAGGTCAAAAGACAGAATAAGATAGATAGACTTGTGAGGAAAACGGTATCTGAAGCGTTGTTTCCCTATTATTCCGCATGAGTATATTGTTATCTGCCCCAATTTATCTTTCTCCAATAGTTTTGTAATTTGTTTATTAATCTCATATCTTGTTCAACTTTAATGGTTGATTGTGCAGTGTAAACCTATGTTTATATTTGTGCTTATCCCTGTAGGTTTTGAGTTGGGCATGGTACACATTGGTATTTTCAGTTTCCATTGTAACTTTTCACCCCATTGTACACACTGGTATATCAACATGAATTACCAGCTGAGTTAACCATCCTTTTAAGGGTTAATACAAGTACTCCTTAGCCTGAAAAGAATTCTTTTGGAAGGAAGAATTCAATTATATTTTTGATATTTCCCCATAACTCAAATATGACCCTAACTTGGTTGATTTTGTAGGTATTTTTGATAGGTTTTAGGGCTAGAAATGATAGTAACACTAATCAGTAATGAAAGAGTCCCTAAATTTCCCTACTAAACAATTAAATGGGGTCATTGTAAGGCATAAAGTAACCTTTTATCAAGGCCAAATTATCCCAACCCCTGAAACATGTCAAGTATAAAACCCTAACTCTGACTTTTGACTGTTTTTTTTAGGTTGCTTCTCAAGTTCATGGATGTAGACAAGAAGATAGGTGACACACTGGAGGATATAGGGCTAAATAGGCAGACCAAAATTTGAGGGTGGCTTATAATTTGAAAATTGTTGTTATTTTTGGATTATTGAATTTTATAAATTTCTAAGGTTTTCTAGTTTATAAAAACGCAGATCTAATATAACACTACACTAATCACCCAAATGCGTATATTTACACAAGAAATACTATTATATTTACCTCTAGGGTTTGTTGGAGGATCCTAATTAGGGAAAAATTTAGAGATCTAAGGACAAACGAGAGAAAATTCCTTCAAGAGGATGTTTTATAACATGTAAAGGTTGACAAAAGCTAGTAAAAAGCCCTAATTTAGAGAAAACGCAACATTACAACCACCATTCAATCCATAGAAGCATAATTTCACCAAACTTTACCAATGGAGCAACCAAGAAAACCCTAGATCCTCCTTGTGCTTGTGTTCTTCCAACAATTCTAGCATCAATCTTTCATGTGCATGAAACCCTAGAATTCTCCCATCATTTAACCATAAATCCAAAGAAGAAATAGTAATATATTAGATAAGTTTCCCCTGTGAATCCATAGGCAAGCCTATATCATTAGAATGCATTAACAAAGCTAGAGTAGGAGTTTTAAGCAAAAACTTTGAAAAAACATACAATTTATTTTTGTGATCAACTTTTTCGTGGGCTTCATTTTGCTTGTCAAAAGTGGACCAATCTAATGCTCATGCAACTCCATAGCCATTGTAAACCAGTATTTATATGGAATCATTGGTTTATGCTCTTCAATATGAAGGCCCTCTTAAATATTGCCTCTTTGTACGAAGTTATAGATAATAAGGCATTCCTTACCCCGTGCATAATAGCTAATACAATGTAGTTAGATGGTAATTGTTATGCTTAATACTTAGCCACCGATGCTGGTTATAATAGAACATTATGTCTGCTTGTAGTAAAAAGCAACTGTGAAGCCTTATAGAGTTTCTCTTCTTCTAGTAAATACTTTATTATTAGACTGTGAGATATCTCGACTTCAATATCTATTTGTTTTAGCAGCCAAATCCTTCATAGACTCCATTCACTGCATCGAAGGCATTGACCCACTGATCATTGGTCTTCTTATAAATAAATCTTTCATAAAAGCTCTGTTGCCATCTCTCCAATAAAATAAAGGGATTCACTAGCTGCAAAAGGATTGGATGCTATAAACTCATGCTCCCAGCCTGTAGAAAACACAACAGCAACACAAAGCATAAAAATGGAAAGCCTATATTATAAATTACAAAGGGAAATGCATGATAAATTTGGATAAATTGGGTTATAAGGGAGATCAATGTTTTTCCTGCATTGCCAGCCTCTCCCAGGGATCCACTTGTCACTATTTTGTTGTCTAAGTAAAGGCAGAGGGAATCACTGTCTTTGAAAGGCAGTTGAGCAAGGATACATAGTGATTTAGCTTTGGGAAGGTAAATTATTGTCTCTGTTGTATTTGTTGCTTGCAGGCCAATAGGATAAGGTGTTTCTTTGGTCAATATAGAAACTGTGGATGGATGTTGCTGAGTGGAGTTTGGACCTCAAGCCCCAAGCCATGAGGAAATAAGTGTAGATGTTAAAAATTTAGTCCAGTTAGGTGCGGTTGTTTGTGGCCAGAAAGGCCTAAAAAAATTAACTGAATCTGGTTTGAATCTCAGCAAGTTGGGTGTAGAACCTAGATTAGGGATTTTGAGTTTTGTGGGTGGAGAGCTATTGGGTCGACAGCTACTGCAAATGCAAATAGATTTTTTTGTTTTTTATATATGTTTTGAGGTCAACAGTATTGATCCGTGACCTTGTGGTCTGTATTTGTCTCACTCTACCCTACAACTACCTATCTCTCTCTCTCTCTCGGGTATGTCCATTGTTTCGTTAGTGACTTGTCTCCTAAGAGACAAAGTGTGATCGTATTATAAATCTGAGTATAAAAATTAAGGAATGTCTAAACCACATTGTTTTCTTCTATTTGTCCATTTATAATATTTTTGCATGTTCTTGACTAATTCTTTTCATACATATCCTAGGTAACTGTAATTCATGGATGTACATAGTGCTGATATGTAGTAATCCTAGCTTGGTTTGGACCAAAATGGGTCATAGCATCAACTGAATGGATATTTAGTTTTGACATTGAGGAATCATGCAAAAATGAGTAAACAAAGCTCTGTAATTGAATCACATAGACTTGGAGAAGGCTCAATTGGGTCTTGGGCACAACCATAGCAGATCCAACATGAAATTCAATGTCAATAGAGTGGATAACATGGCTATACAAGCTATTAGTCTTCTCGAAACCTTGGACAAGGACATCATGAACACCTTCTGCATGAGATTAAGGTATTGCAAGTTTAAAGTTAGTATTGTTTTTACTTTTTTGGGTGTTTTATATGAAACAACATTTAAGATAGTTCAGTCAAGGTCAATTCTAACAGCTGTCAAGTTGAGGTCAATTTCCCATAAGTGTCTTTTAATTCTTTAGTTAGGACTCATGAATCATATTTATACTGAAAGGTAAAAGGATTTGTTTATTAACTTAGATTTATATCAAATCCATGATTTCTTTTTTCTCTGAGATGTGTTTTGAAATCACTATATTTGATATTCCCAAGGAATAAATAAAAATATACATTTGACTAGTCCTACGAAGACTCAAGAGTGTTGGATACTGTTTTGTTGTCCATCATTCAAAAACAAAGAAATTTAAGAAAACTATTAAAAGTCTTCCTTACGTATTCTCTAGGATACTCAATTTGTCATCAATACAAAATCATCAAAAGAGTCCTAATACCTAAACCAACAATACAACAAGACGAGCATAACCAGTGTCTACATCCCTCAGCTATGACTCCGAGCTAATCTTCCATTAAGTTGTTGTTAGTACAAGTCTTTTCTGAATCAGATAGGAAGTGACTTTTCTAAATTCTTGTTTGGTTTAGGTACCCTTCTGTAAAAACAAAGTAAATTTAGAAAGCTTGTATGCCATTGAGTTGAAATCACATATATTGAATCACATAGACTTGGAGAAGGCTCAATTGGGTCTTGGGCACAGTTACAATAGAGCCAACGTGAAATTCAATGTCAATAGAGTGGATACATGGTTATACAGGATATTACTCTTCTCGATACCTTGGACAAGGACATCAACACCTTCTGCAAGAGAGTAAGGTATTGCAAGTTTAAACTTAGTAGTATTGTTTTTACTCTTTTTTGGGTTTTATATGAAACAACATTTAAGATAGTTCAGTTAGGTTCAATTATAACAGCTGTCTTTTATACAGGGAAAAATCTCAGAATAATGGTGAGGTACCATTACTGGAACAGGCCCCAATCATGGGAACATACTCAACATACTTGTTTTCTGTAGGCCTGCAATCCATGACTGAGGAGAAATTGACTGCAAACAATGAACCATGTTGCTCAGAGAAATTTTACAAAATTGGCAGCTCTTTAGTGTTTTCTCTCAAATCCATCACTAATTGTTAAGAAACTTGTTGATTCCTCTTGCCAGTATTCTCAAACTCAAGTTTGTTCTCACTTGTATTCTCAAACTCATCTCCCAAAATGTCTGACAATTTTGAATGTAAAGATTCTCTCTTTGAGCCCTTTGACACACTCCACATATTAACCTCTGCTCAATCATCTGAGTTGCTTGTCAATTCACCAATGTTTGGTCCAAACAAGTTTCCTTCAGTGGTCAAATTCTAGTCTAAAACCATGTGGGGGTAAAATATTGATAACTGACATTCTAGGACTAGTAATTGCCAGCCTCTCCCAGGGATGCACTTGTCACTATTTTGTTGTCTAAGTAATAGCAGAGGGAATCACTGTCTTTGAAAGGCAGTTGAGCAAGGATACATAGTGATTTAGCTTTGGGAAGGTAAATTGTTGTATTTTATAGAATATAGACACCAACACACACAATGATTCCTTTTGGAAGCAAACACAAGTAAAAGCATCAATGAACATCCAATCTGAACTCGCCATCTAGAGTTAAATAGTTATGTGAGATTAGTAGAAGCAAATTGTTATGCATGATGCATGATGATGATTTAGTTTGGAAGGACAATAGACTTTGCTGGGGAAGGAAATTACTGCTCAAATCACCAAATCTCGAGCCCACATGCATGACAAATCGTTGTCTTGAGGGACCATATGCAAAATGGTTGTTGTGCCTGGGAGGAGCCTGCTTTAACATACAACATTTTAGCCTAGGGGAAGGCTGAACGATTTGCTAGAGGAAGTTCCTCTGTAAGCCACCAACTCCCCGGCCCACACTTGTTATCAAATCACTATAACTAAGTGAAATCTTTTGATTTTCTTTTAAAATACCAACAAGCATCGCTTTTCCAATGTTTTTCCGACACTTCGATGACTCCATCCAACGGCGGTGTCATGAATCTGATGCTTTAGCCCGTTGGATGACCGATGGCTTAAGTGTCGGTCTGCGTCGAATATCCGATGTGGTCACCATGCCACCGACCCTTTTCCCATCGGAAGGCGGACTCTTCCAATGTCGGATTGCCGATGCTTCAAGTGTCGGATAGCGTCGGATTTACGAAACTCTCTGGATAAAAATACCGACGGCGTCGCCATTCCTCTGACACTTTGTCCATCGGAAGGCCGACGCTTCAAGGGTCGGAGGACCTCGGATTTTCGACAGTTTATGCAATTTTTTATTAGCACTTTGGAAGGAAAAACAGTCGAATATGTGATGCAATGGTGTGTTGGATCTTTGACCCACATTAGTAGAATGTTGAAGATCCAATGTTACGCCACCAAAGGCAAAAAAAGGTGTATGTGTCGAAAATGCGACAAAGAAGTGTTGAATTTCAAAAATGCAAGGTGTCAAATTTTGGGTTGAAATTCTGTTGTGGAAAATTCCTTCTCCCAAATTTCATTCTCTCTTGATGAGGCTGAAATAGAAGTATGGGTAGAACTGTGAATCATATATCTACAATACTTATCCACCCAACTTATGGCTGCCCCATATTCATCCTCATATGAATCTCCCATGGGGAAGAGATTCTTTTCAGGAAACAATTCCAATTTTTTCTTGAAAAGGCCAAGTGCTTGGTTCTCATCAAACTTGTCTATACAGTCCTTAAGCACAAAAAAATCAGAATGCACCTCATGTGCATTTGTATGGAATTTATCCAATTGCTGCAAATTAAATCCTTGTGGCTGCCCACATGCCAAGGCAATGTTGGTCACAACAAAAAAATTATTGCAGAAATTAAATTCGTCATCTCCCACCTTCTTCACTTTAAAGGTGTCTCTATCCACCCAATCAATGGATGAATAAGGAATTTTATTTTCTGATCCATAATAAATGTGATTATCCATCTTTATGGTAGAGAATAACACTTCATCCTTCCTCTCAACCTCAATGAGTGCTTGGCTAATATTCTCTTCCTCATAGCTTTTTACAAGCACCTGCAATTCTAAGTGCATCTCATGATCCACCATCTCATGAGATTCCTCCCTATGTTCCAAAATGCAATCATCCTTGTGAATATGGCTGAATGGTGTGTAGGGGGTAGGCAATACCTTTTCAACTTCTCATGAATTTTCTCTATCTCCATCTTGGATTCTTGGAGTGCACATTGAGTTCTCTTCAAGGAATCTTGGGTGGTGAATAAATCTTGTGTGAGCTTGCAAATTTATTCTCCATCCTTCAAGGATGCTCCATGCAACACATCATCAACCTCAATAAAATAATCTCTATCAGAAATAAATTTTAAGAATTCTCCTTGTATTGTAGACAATGCCTTTTGCATGTCCTCCTTGGATTCAAGAGAAGATTGATCTTCCAATGAAGCAGCTATCCAACACTGGTGTTCCACTGAGCCTATGTGTGTCTTGGAGAAGGTGTAAAGAATTTTGAATATTTTTTTCATCCATTTTCAAAGGCCAAGGAAATGAGGCTCTTGAGAAAAATCACCCCCTTCTTCTTTCCTGCAATTTTCTTGTTGTGACTTGTACTTCTCTTTATGAATCTTTCTTTTTGCTTTCCCACCTGCAAGACTAGATGGCTCATAGATATCCAAAATGGTGATAGTGGGATTGGGATTCTCAAAGAGTTCAAGCCTCTCCTCTGATGTGGTTGCAACTTCATCATGCTGCAAGAGAGTCCAAAATTCATAACTTGTTGCATCCCTTTGCACCAGATTTTTCTCCTTCAGATTTCCTAGTTCACACCTAGCTGGTGGGGGCTTGTCTTCCACTTCATTGGGAAATTCAAATAATGAATTCATATCTGATATTTCATCTTATTTTGGATCTGATCCAAAATATTCCTTCACCATATTATCAGAATTGACAATAATACCCTTCTTTGCACTGATTGTGTGATCACCAACAGGGAAAATAGGTCTGAATTTATCTCCCTCACAATTGGCCTTCCTTTTGTAGTCCTCAAATGAAAGTGAAGACTTTTTATCTTTACATGGATCATATGGTTGCAAGTGTATCGGGATTCTACAAAAATCAAAAATTTTACTATCCATGTTCTTAACATTACCATCTTCCTGTACGGATACTCTGGTGGCCTACTCTTCCACCAAAATTTCTGCCTCACACCCAAGTGGTGTGGCCTAGTTTTCATCTTCATTATGTGGCTCAAAAGGTGACAATAAATCTGATTTGTGTACCTATTTTGGATCTAATCCAAAATATGTCTCACCACCCATACATGACCCAGAACCTTGAGCAGTGATCTGAAGATCACCCACCAAGAAACTTGGAATTGCATTCCTCTTCAACCTCTTCTCTTATGCAACCACCTTGTGTTGATTTGTACTTCACCTCTTGGATCTCTGTCTCCACTTTTTTTCTCTTCTTATTCAAGGAACTTAAAGTTACTTCATATTTAGTGGTACTCATGTCACAATATTTAGAAGATCTATTTGAAGAAAAACCAAACAAACTCTTAAATCTCGAACATGTCGATGGCTTGGAGGAATCTTCACCTTTGGTTATGTCTTCTTCTTCTTTTCTCAGAGAGTTGTAAAAACTTGGTTCCTCTCTGGATATCTTGATACTCTTGAAAGAATGCTCATAATCATGATTGGTCGAGAATCCATACTTGAAATAAATATAATCTCTAAAAGAAATGTTTGCACAAATATTCCTAACCAAATCTAGATAGTCCTCATATCAGTGAGACATGTTCTCACATGATTCAATAATCTCTGTCAAGTTTTTCTTAACCATTGGAGAATCTGATCTGGTATCTTCCCCTTCTAATGTCCAATATTTTTTATCATATTCATTTTTTGGTAGGCCTCCATCAACATAGAGGATTTCTTCTTCTTCATATCCTCTACAGTATTCTTCATACTGCTCATCATAGTCATCCCCATTGTATGACATGGCTGAAAATTTATTCAATGAGAGATTTATTTCCATGGGATGATCCAAGGAAAGTGCTATGGCATACAGACCTTAACACTTTAACTCTGTAATTTTTCTTAAATAATTCTAAAATTTAAGGGGTTCACACAGAGCCTTCTCGGATTGGCAAAAACAAGGGTTTCTTCTGGGAGATTTTGCAGAGGACAAGAGTGACCAGTGGGAAGAAAAAAAGAGATGTCAGACATTGAATTTCCTCTCCCCTAACACATTTATATCTAGTTCCATTTATTTTTTAGAATCCGTGCCACAGAAACCTACTACCACACTTCTCGGCAGCCAAATCGTGCAACTAAGGAGAGTAGTTCTGCCTGTTTCAACCAGAGTCTTTGGGGAAATTGCAGAGGTTTTTTAAAGCCTTAATTTAATATATAAAAATTTATTTAGACATTTTTCTAAGTTTCTGGAAAGTTTGAGGTGTTTTGGGTGAATTTGGGGATTTCTAGCAATTTTGGTCAAGAGAAACCCTACGCAGAGGAGGATGCAAAAGGGTATTATTACTAGAAAAAAAAGGGTTATAGATATGGGTATGGTAATTTAGGCATATTACTGACCTACAAGAACTGACATATCTCAGTTTGAGTTTACAGATCCTATTTTGCATCAATTTCAGTAAAACTAGTTATCAAAAACTAGTAATCTAGCTAGGGCCTTAAAAAAAATATTAAATCAGCTTAAATCCAATTATGTGAAACATTAAATTTATAAAAGAGATAAATATGAGCTCTCTTAAAATCAATACTTATTTCAATCCCTTCCCCGTCATGAAATATTCATTACAATACTCATATTCACTCAATCCCCCCATACACTGATAAAATATGATCTTTTTATGAAACTGAGATAATATTCTTCAGGGTCTGAGATATCTCGACCTGATAAATGTAATTTTCAGAATATATTGACACTACAAAACAGAAATAACATTATTGACTGACCATTACAAAGAGGCTTCCAAAATTAAGGGGCAGGAGGCATGAATCATGACCAGCAAGGAGCTGTGAGCATAAGTGAAGCATGGGCTTCACTGGAGATCGACCTGAACTTGATGGAGGTTGTAATATACTTATGGAATAATTTTTATTGGCTGAAATTAGCACTCCATAGACCTGCAATATATAGAAAGGTAAATGGAAGAGAAGGGAGGAGGGGTTTGGGGATCATCACCCAATGGTCTAAGGCACAACACTCAGAGAGTATGCTCACATAGCATAACCACAATAGAAAATCATCAAAACTGAATCAATGGGATCAAATTCACCTTTTATAGAATTCTGGTTGACCTACTTAGTAAGTTGAGGCCAATGGTGACCTGTGAGAGAAAGTCAACCCCATGGGTGACCTAACCCTAGCCACAAAAGTGCCCCCTTTAGGAAATTAGGCAAGTAGGACCATGTGGAATTTTTTCCAATTCCAAATCATCCTTCACAATTAGAAACTGCACCCTCCCTTACTCAAAATATGCCTCTTTTGAGTTATGACAGCTTTCTGCTTTTCCTGGGTCATAAGGAAACTTTTTCTTTCCTTCAAAAACTTTCCTGCTTTTCTCTTATAGCTTTTTTGAGATCCATAAGAGGAAACTACTCCCTCCCCTTTGAAATACTTTCCTTCTTTTACCTTTGTCTGCTTTTTACTGCTTTAAGGAAACTTCCATTTATTCTCTTGTTTGCTTTTGTCATGGACTTTCTTATTTTTACAAAGGCAAGTTGACTAGCTATCCCCATTGTGCCCTCTTGACATGGAAACCTTAATTCCACATCATTATTGTGCATAATAAATAAAATTGCTGAGATAAAATTAAATACATGCCCTAAAACAATTATTAGCAAAATTTATCCTATGAGGAATAATTAATATCAATTTTGAGCCCCTAGGAACTTAGCATGGTCAACACTTTTAATTACTGGTCAATTTGAGGGGACATGACAGGGCTTTGTCATATTATCTGTTTCATTATAACATTGGGAAAGGGTTGGGTGTAGTCATATTTTGAATTGTTTTTTCCATTTTGACATACATCAAGGGTTATGTTGGATGATGATGCTCATCAAGGGTTATGTTGTATTGCGTCGTTGCTCTATGAATACGTTGTATTATTGTTATGTTCATTAATGTGGTTGGTTGCATTATGAGATTCAATGTAATGTAATCAATACAATATTTATTTAATTTATCAACTGCTATGGTGGATTATAATAGTCAATGAGCGTTATTTGAATTGTGACGTTGCTCCATGGTCACATTGCATTATGGTAATGTTGCTTACTATATTTTGTTGCTTTATGAGATTCATTAAATTGTTTTGTAGCAATTGGGTTTAGGTATATTTGGATTGGTTTTGTTCCATTTTGGCATATGTCAAGGGTTTGTTAGGCTATTATCTTCATATAGGGTTAGGGTTATGTTGTATTATTCCATTAGTCCATGGGTATGTTGTATTATGGTTATGTTCATTCATGTATTTTGTTGGATTGTAAGGTTTACTAATAGTTGGGTTTACTTATGTATGCAATGGTTTTGTTGTATTTCGACATCCATCCAATGTTATCTTGTGTTACGACATTCATGAAGCTCCATATTGCGTTGTGAAAGTTTTGCATGGTTATGTTGCATGATGGTTATGTTCATTAATTGATTTTGTTGGATTATGAGATTCATGATGGAATGGTTTTCCTGGATTCCAACATGCATCAATGATTATGTTGCATTATGACATTTATGAACACTCATATTGGATCATGAATTTCCTCGATGGTCATGTTTATAAATTGAATTTCTCAGATTATAACATTTATTATAGGGTTTTGCAATGGTTGGGTTTAGTTATGTTTTCTACGTCCCTTTTTTGGCATTATGAAATTGATGAAGGTTTATCTTGGAATGTGCAATTTGTCCATGGGTATGTTGTATTATGGTTATGTTTTTGCATGTGTTTTGTTGGATTCTAAGGTTTTTTGATAGTTGGGTTTACTTACGTTTGTAATGGTTTTGTTGTATTTCAACATACATCAAGTGTTATCTTGTGTTATGGCATTCATGAAGGTCCATATTGCACTGTGAAAGTTTTGCATGGTTATGTTGCATTATGGTTATGTTTGTTAATTTCTTTTGTTGGATTAAGAGATTCATTTGGAATTGTTTTGTTGGATTCTGACATGCATCAAGGGTTATGTTGCATTACGGAATTTATGAAGACTCATATTGGATCGTGACTTTCCTCGATGCTCATGTTGCATTATGGTTATGTTTATAAATTGCTTTTCTTGGATTGTGACATTAATAAAATTAAGCTTTTGCAAGGACTGGTTTTAGTTATGTTTGGTACATTCTTTGATGTTTTTTATTTTTTGCATTCTGAAATTGACGAAGGGTTATCTTCAGTTACGATGTTCATTGGTGCTTATGGTGGCTTGTGACATTCCTTAGTGGTTATGTTATATTATGGTCAAGTTATTTCATGAATTATGTCACATTATGAGATTTTGTTGTTGTTTCATTTAAACATTCATCAAGGGGTGTGATGGATTACATCATTCATCCATTTTTTATTTTTTTTTGTTCACATCGTCACATTTATAAATGGTTCTATTGGGATGCAATGTTCATGACGGTTTATGTTGTATTGTGACATACATGAATGGTTACTATTTAGTATGGTTGTGTTGCTTAATGTAATATGTTGCAATTATACATAAATGTTTACCAAAATGGCCATGCTAATTGTAATAACATGATGCAACCATGTGGGATTGTGCGAATTTGGAAATCTTCCTTGGAAATGTCACATTGCAAGTATTACCATTTTTAATCAATAGAATATGTGTTGCTGAAAGGTTTTCTTAGATTCTAATAATGCAACAGTTGTTTAATTGTTATGTAATAAATGTGAAATTTAATTAGTTTATAACGAAATTGAGTTCAATATATGGAATGTTCATCAAAGGTTTTATTAGATTGTAATATGGATTTTAATATTCTTTTATCTTTAACTATTTGCATAATCATTAGATATCGTATTTAATTAAAAATATGTAAAAGATGCAATAATAAAAAATTAGTTAGTTAAAAATAGTAT
Organism: Pseudotsuga menziesii; assembly: GCA_001517045.1. Lineage (NCBI taxonomy): Eukaryota > Viridiplantae > Streptophyta > Pinopsida > Pinales > Pinaceae > Pseudotsuga > Pseudotsuga menziesii. The sequence goes on along the minus strand of LPNX010317691.1, from coordinate 9,668 downwards.
TGTTTAATTGTTAATATAATTAATACAATATTTAATTAATTTATAACACAATAGAGATTCATATGTACAATTGTTGCTCAAGTGTTTTATTAGATTGTATTAGTTGAATAAAATACAATGTAAGTAATATGAAATTTAATTAGTTTATAACGAAATTGAGTTTCATATATGAAATGTTCAGCAAAGGTTCATGCCACAATGCTTGATGCAACATCAAAATAAAGCTTGATGTTTATGTAAAATAAATCTGATAAATGGATAAAGGACTATACATCATCACAATTTTAATATATTACTAAGCATTGCATTTATGAATATAATGTCAATGAAAGTATAGATTGTTTAAAGTTGAAATATGTGCTTTTAATTGCAACAATTACATAGATTAATTAAATGATTGTTTGAGCACATGCACTAATGCCTTGAGAATTTAATATGCAGTTCTTAAAAAAACCTTGTACAGTAGTTCAAGTTAGTGTACAAAGTTATTTTAATTTACATGATTGTAAGTTATGTTGTTTCCATTTGATTAAGGTATGAATGTTAGTTGTGGACTAACTATGGAATATCTTGGCTCTATGAAGAGAAAAAAATCATTTAAAATATGCAATTTTTTTATTGATTGTAAGTTCAAATTGAATGATTTGTTTCTAAATTTGTTAATAATGCATTGTTTGTGTGATTGTATTCTTCATTCCTGGTATAATTGGAATTCATTTTCTTAAAATACAACATATATAAAATGATAGAGGCAATGACACATTCCAAAGCATCATACAAAGGAATGTTTACATTTTAACCACAATAATGAAAATGTGGAAAAATGTATTTTCTTAATAACTGTTCAATACAAGATATATATTCATTATCTCCATTACTATAGCACAACATAAGAGGATATATTAACCAATAAATTATTATATTATCCACTAAATAATGTGTATTTTTTATATCAAAACTAATGAAAATATTGATTTGATGCAAAAAGTCAAAACATAGCTATTCCAATAATTCTCTATGTGTATTGAATTCCATTATAAAAAGTTTCATGGTATTACTCCATGTTTTATTTAATACCAAAACTTACCAAAAAAATTACATGATCCAAAAACCAAAACATAGTTGTTCTTACAATGATTAATACTTATTGAATTACATACCAAAACCTTGCAAGGACTGAAATCATCTTATAGGGAATGGGATAAGATCATTGAATGAATTCATGCTTGGATTGAGAGGAAAGAAATTCTTATACATGATAATGTTCTTTCATTGATTGTGTGATAGTATAGGTATACGAAGATTTGCAAACACTGATCTTTCATCAACTGCTAAATGAGTAATATTGCAAGTTTCCAAATCATAGTATATGAATGGAATTTCATCATTATTGCACATCAGTATAGAACTTCCCACTGCTCAGAATGGTATATAGTATGAACAATGTATATTTATATTTCTTTTCATATATTGTAAAAGGGTCCATTTTAACCCTCTACCATCCTCGAAATGACTCTTTGTTTGTTGAAGTCGATGTTGACCATATTTGAAATCCTAAATTTCATCTATGCACCATATACTTGTAAAACCATCAATCAAAAGACATATCAGTTGATTGTAGTGTATGGTGAGTCACATAGATCATTTCCTACATCCTATGTAAATTGAATTCACAATCCATATATTCAATTCAATGTTCAATGAGTACATTCTGTACACATACAATGAATCTTGTTCGTAAGTTATTTTCACATGCAACCAATATATTTTACATTTATAAAAAACATCTTTAGGAGAAGTAGGTTCACCATCAGCACCAGTGGTTTCTCTCCAAACTCTTTTGATATTGTTGTAGATAAAAAATTTAGAATCATCTTCATTGTGCTTATGACGTACAAGTATCCATCCATGTTTATGTTGACGAGCATTTCCTATCATAGAAAAGAAACCATGGACCCCTATATCAATAATGCCTATATTTGAAAAACGCTTTATGAATGGATTTACGATGTAATAATACTTATGCCCTGGTAATGGAAAATATTTAGAGAGAAAAATGATTGAACCAACTATACAATCAATTGTAAATATATTCTGGATAAGGTACATGCAAAAAATATGTATGTCCTATACGATTGATAAACTTATATACAATATGGTTTTGATAGTGTCCCCACAATTGTATTAAAGACCTTGTTTCTGTTATATTGATATTTTGTCAAGGACTAACAAAAGTTGGTCTCGACAATAACTCTTCACAATGTTTAGAGATTGATCGAAAGCAAATCAATGTTGAAAACGAAACCCATATGAGGATCATCTCTAGAAACTCAATTGGCAGTAAAATCCAAATGTTGGGATCCATTTTCAATTAACTAAAAAAAACATAGTTATTGTCAACATAATGATAAATAAAACTAAGAATAAATTTTTTAAATTAACACAAAAAACTCTTTAAAGTATTTGCAATTAACGTACAATTTGATAATGGGTTATTTATGAACAAAGTAAAATTCAAAAAATGGATGAAAACTTATAAAAAAAATTCAACACACACACACACACATATGGCATTAATGATACTGCTGTATAAATACAATGATACGAATATGAATAAAATTAACTTTAAAACTATTTTTTCCTATGTAGAGAATGAAAGTAGTGGCTCAAAACTCATTTGTTTTTATTTGCATGACACCACGAATTTTCTTTGCTCTTTTCACATTTTATTTTTTGTATTATTTCCAAAATCATCAATCCTGATATTCATTTAAGAATAAATTATTTAAATAAACGCAAAAATTGTTTAAACTGCTTACAAATAAAGTACAATTCCATAATGGATTATTTATGAATAAAGTAAAATTCAAAAATGGATTAAAACTTATAAAATATGTTTAAGACATATATAACTGCATGTAATGATATTTTCCAATAAATACAATGATACAAAAATCAACAAAATGAACTTTCAAACTATTTTTTTCCTATGTAGAGGATGAAAATAGTGGCTCAAAACTCTCTTTCTCTTGGCATGACACCACACATTTTCTTTGCTCTTTTCTCAGTATTTTTTTATATGAGTGCCAAAATCATGAATTCCGGTCTTTAGAAACATGTGGTTAGGTTCATATTTTATTGCATCCTCTAACTTGTCATATATCAAACCAAAACTTGATGATCTTTGCCCATATGTAGGAAAACCATAAATAAATATTTTTTGTGTATCACTAATGTTGAATTTCAAGCTTGGAAAGGTTTCCTCTTCCATGATCTATAACATTGATTTGAAATCGACGTCTCAACCTTGGTTCATCTATAAGGTGTTTGATGCACACAGTTGGACGATGGTTGATTTTTTTAACATCCATTTTTCTTTGGATTTTAGAGAAATCTATAGAAAAAAAACATGTATGGTATCATGAAACCGAACATCATCACAAGTAAATAATGCAATCAATAACAATGGAGGAAATGTGGCATCACACACAAACTATAACATAATAATTATAAAAAATAGCAAAAAGTAAGTTGCATAACACATACAATTGGTGCATGCATGTTCATAGTTTCATATATTGAAATCATTATCATGCCCTCTGTTGACCTATCATTTAATAATATTTATGTAGCACAATTTGTCATTCCATTCACATTTAATCGATATAACTAAATATTTCAATAAATACATTTACTTGTCAAGATAAATACTTGATAGTCATTTAGATATGATCTTTATGTAAGATAAAGATAATAAACGGTTAAAGAAATATACATAAATTAGCAATTCAATATATTAGCAAGCATTTCATTTATGTATGTAATATCGATAGAAGTATGGATTACAAAACTAAATATAATCAATGGTTAAATAAATATACATATTAGCAATTTCAATATATTAGCAAGCATTTCATTTATGTATCTAATATCGATAGAAGTATGGATTACAAAAAAACAAATTTATTTATTTAATTGCAACACCTATAAAAAATTATTGCAACATAAGGGAATGCCAAGAATTTTTGTACTACTTATATATAATGTTTTAAATAGATGGAAATGCCAACAATGTTTGAGATGAATCCATAATGAAACATGCAAATAGATATATTTATACAATAAGACAATCAAGTCATCTAGTTAATTCACTGTTGTGATGGTTATGTTGAAATGAATTGTTAATGTTGTTCGTCTTTCTTCCTGATTGTAGCATATGCTTTTTTGGTCATATTTGCATACCTTTGAAATGTAAAAGGTAGAGATATCTGTAAACCATCAATATATTTGACTCTTGAAATTGTTGTGAAAGTTGAACCTTGCCTCTCTGCATTACTGATATCAATTGTTACCCTTTGTAAAGTCAAACCTTGTGATTTGTGTATGGTGAGAGCCCAAGGCATACGAAATGGGATATGCTTGTGATTTCCTTTGCAAATAGGTGTTATAGGTACAATATTTGGATATCTGATGTCCCATGGTAAACCAATTTAATCATCAAAAGATACCGTAGCATACATTGGTAGTTCTGGTAGTTTAGATCCATCAGAGAAAAAGATGTTTTGAACTGTCCCAAGTGCTCCATTTACTAACCCTGCTTCCACTCATAAGTTACATGTCAACATGACTCATTCACCAAGACAAAAAAGGAATTCTTGTTGAAGTTTCTCAGCATCAACATCATTGAAATATTTATTCTTGGTATGTTTAACGATGCATCGTGCTATAGGAATTCCAAGTGATTTTAGCATGCATCTATTATGTACATTTACCAAGGTGTTCATTGGAAACAAATGGATTTCTAACTTGAAATTATTGATTTCATTAGAGTTCATAGTTGGATCTGTTCATGACATTAAAATATTATAATCATCCTTTGTTGGTTTTGCATTTATGATGTTTGTTAACAACCTTTTAAAATTGAGTTGCTTTGAATTTTTCCCTTCTTGATGAAATATTGTGTCCAATGCAACAACCTTTCTTAAATCTTTCGAAAAAACCCTACCAGTTGTGTTTCCTACGTACAATGGTTTATCTTTGATAGGATTCAATTTCGCAAGGAATTGACTTCTTTTCGATGATTTTCCACCAAATGGAATTGACTTCTTTTTTGGAAATGCTTCAAGTAGACATGAACCAACTTGTATGAACAACGTTGGCCCTATGAAACTCATTTCATAAATTGAAATGTGTGTAACATCCCACATTTCTTCTTAGAATACATAAAGTGCTTGACCATGTAATTTGAATTTTTTAATAGGAATTATGAGGTCCGAGTGAATTGTTTTAGGTCCTATGTTGAAGGAAGTTACTCCAGTAAATGCTAGCAATAGTAGAGGGATTTTTACATTTCTTGAATGCATTGAAAATTCTTGCGAGATACAATGTATAAGGTAAGACTTTCTAGTTCCTACAGTTCCTTGAATGATCATCTTGAGTGGATCCGCATTTGGTCCTTCATTGAAATGTTCAATAATAGCTTCAAAACAAAGACATTGCTTATCGAAAAAAGAGGATGGAGTAGATGATCTAGAATGGGAGAGATCTGATATGGATCCACTTGAACGTGCACTTTTAATGGAATATGTTGCGTCTTCTAAATTTTTATTTGAACCTGTAGTTGTTATACAGCTGAATGGAACCTCTCCGTCCGAGTGCTGACATCCCTCAGGTCGGCACACAAAAGGACACTTATGGATTGAGGTTTGCCTAGTTTCATTATACCTTGGTTGATGATGAAATACATCAGCTATATGCCCAGCTGGTTACTTTGCTATTTTGAGATTTTGAGTGCATGCGCGACTATCTCTATTGGCATCTTGCGCATATGCGCGAGTATTATGTTCAGCAGGTCGCGCATACATATATGCGC